>CM070832.1:1309205-1331705 GCA_036326025.1 Chrosomus eos
ATAAACTGTAATTGAAATCTACAGACGCAAATAGATAAAGTGCTCTAAAAGATACAGTTAAAAGTGTATTTTTGCCGGTAGTGTGTGTCCTGAAAGTGTGTGTCCTGAAACGCTGGTTTGGTGACGAACCTAATACAAATACTGATGAGAATTTTAATAAAAGTATATTACAAAGTTTTCATTTAGACCCTAAAGATTCATATTAACTAAATAACATTATACGACCCCTTTAGACACAGTTTGCTGACAAACCTTCCTCCACGTTGCTGCCGGAACAGGTGGGATGCACGTTCCACAGCGTCTGCATGAACGACGCGTCCACATGGATGTTCCCATTGGATATGGACAGATGCTGTCGGGGACACGGGGGTGCATAATCGTTACCATGGCAACATGTCATCTCGTGTCATGTGGGTCCTATGATGCATTCGCCCCAGAGGTCATAACTGAGAAGCTTTGCATCATGGGTTATGCTTGCATAGATTCAGATTAAGCAGTAAAAAATGTAACTGTAACTGTCCACTAACAAACACACTGACTCATCTGGACCTGAGATCAAAATGACTGCAATATATGACAATATTGATGCTTTTATACTGGAAGTGTCAATCATTTATTTGCTATATGAAGCTGCTGATGCAAAAAGTGAAATTAAATTAAAAAGTGAATTATTACTAGAAAGATGAGAAAAGGATGACTCCTCGTTTGAACTATAAACGATAATACTTACAGCACTGGGAACCTTAATAGTCATGGAAATAAGGAAATTAAATGATTTTATAATAAAGATATAAATAAATATAAAATAAATAAAATATATACTTTTAATTTTTTTAATAATTATATAATAATACAGTAAAATATGCTTACAGCACTGAAGAGTTTATAGGAAATATAGGAAATAAATAATAAATCAATTACCGTTAATTGAAAAAATAAATATGTAAATAAATAAATTTAATTTAATTAAATACGCTGAACTAACAAATATGCTTACAGCACTGAAAATATTAACTGTAAATAAAATAAAGTACAAAATGTTTTAATAAATTAAATTAAATAATACTTTGAACGAACAAATATGCAAATATACAGCACTGTAAAGTTTAACTCTAATAATAAATAAATAAATAAAATAAGATAAAGTAAAATAACATATTTTGAACTAAAAAACTAAATATAAACTGAAAAGCTTAATAGATGGGGAAATAAAACATAAATTGATTAATTAAAAAAAAGTAAATAAATTAAATTAGATTAAATTAATTAATAATTTGAAGTAAATTTAAAAAATGCTTACAACACTGGAAAGTTTAATAGTCATGGAAATAAAAATAAAGTAAAATAAAATAGATATTTTGAAATATAAAACTAAATAAACTGAAAAGCTTAATACTCGCTGAAATTGATATATTTAAAAATTTAATAAGTAAATAAAAATGCCAAATAAATATTTTCTATTCTCTTTCATCATCATTTTATTTTGTTCTGAAAATGTTCAAGACTCTGATTTTACGTTCAAGACTTTGATTTTACGTTCAAGACTTTGATTTAGCGTTCAAGACTTTGATTTTACGCTCAAGACTTTGATTTTATGTTCAAGACTTTGATTTAGCGTTCAAGACTTTGATTTTACGCTCAAGACTTTGATTTTACGCTCAAGACTTTGATTTTGCGCTCAAGACTTTGATTTTGCGTTCAAGACTTTAATTTAGCGTTCAAGACCTTGATTTAGCGTTCAAGACTTTGATTTTACGCTCAAGACTTTGATTTTACGCTCAAGACTTTGATTTTACATTCAAGACTTTGATTTTACGCTCAAGACTTTGATTTTACGCTCAAGACTTTGATTTTACGTTCAAGACTTTGATTTTACGCTCAAGACTTTGATTTTACGCTCAAGACTTTGATTTTACGTTCAAGACTTTGATTTTACGCTCAAGACTTTGATTTTACGTTCAAGACTTTGATTTTACGCTCAAGACTTTGATTTTAACGCTCAAGACTTTGATTTTGCGATCAAGACGTTGATTTTACGCTCAAGACTTTGATTTTACGCTCAAGACTTTGATTTTACGTTCAAGACTTTGATTTAGCGTTTAAGACTTTGATTTTACGTTCAAGACTTTGATTTTGCGTTCAAGACTTTGATTTAGCGTTCAAGACTTTGATTTAGCGTTCAAGACTTTGATTTTACGCTCAAGACTTTGATTTTACACTCAAGACTTTGATTTTACGTTCAAGACTTTGATTTAGCGTTCAAGACTTTGATTTTACGCTCAAGACTTTGATTTTACATTCAAGACTTTGATTTTACGCTCAAGACTTTGATTTTACGCTCAAGACTTTGATTTTACGTTCAAGACTTTGATTTTACGCTCAAGACTTTGATTTTACGCTCAAGACTTTGATTTTACGCTCAAGACTTTGATTTTAACGCTCAAGACATTGATTTTACGCTCAAGACTTTGCTTTTACAAGACTTTGATTTAACAAGACTTTGATTTTACGCTCAATACTTTGATTTTACGTTCAAGACTTTGATTTTAACGCTCAATACTTTGATTTTATACGCTCAAGACTTTGATTTTACGCTCAAGACTTTGATTTAGCATTCAAGACTTTGATTTTACGTTCAAGACTTTGATTTAAGCGTTCAAGACTTTGATTTTACGCTCAAGACTTTGATTTTACGCTCAAGACTTTGATTTAAGCGTTCAAGACTTTGATTTAGCGTTCAAGACTTTGATTTTACGTTCAAGACTTTGATTTAGCGTTCAAGACTTTGATTTAGCGTTCAAGACTTTGATTTTACCTTCAAGACTTTGATTTAGCGTTCAAGACTTTGATTTTAACGCTCAAGACTTTGATTTTACGCTCAAGACTTTGATTTTTACGCTCAAGACTTTGATTTTACGCTCAAGACATTGATTTTACGCTCAAGACTTTGCTTTTACAAGACTTTGATTTAACAAGACTTTGATTTTACGCTCAATACTTTGATTTTATGTTCAAGACTTTGATTTTACGCTCAATACTTTGATTTTACGCTCAAGACTTTGATTTTAACGCTCAAGACTTTGATTTAGCGTTCAAGACTTTGATTTTACGCTCAAGACTTTGATTTTACGCTCAAGACTTTGATTTAGCGTTCAAGACTTTGATTTAGCGTTCAAGACTTTGATTTTACGTTCAAGACTTTGATTTAGCGTTCAAGACTTTGATTTAGCGTTCAAGACTTTGATTTTACCTTCAAGACTTTGATTTAGCGTTCAAGACTTTGATTTTACGCTCAAGACTTTGATTTTACGCTCAAGACTTTGATTTTTACGCTCAAGACTTTGATTTTACGTTCAAGACTTTGATTTTATGTTCAAGACTTTGATTTTACGCTCAAGACTTTGATTTTTACGCTCAAGACTTTGATTTAGCGTTCAAGACTTTGATTTTACGTTCAAGACTTTGATTTAGCGTTTAAGACTTTGATTTAGCGTTCAAGACTTTGATTTTACCTTCAAGACTTTGATTTAGCGTTCAAGACTTTGATTTTAACGCTCAAGACTTTGATTTTACGCTCAAGACTTTGATTAAGCGTTCAAGACTTTGATTTAGCGTTTAAGACTTTGATTTAGCGTTCAAGACTTTGATTATACGCTCAAGACTTTGATTTAGCGTTCAAGACTTTGATTTTACGTTCAAGACTTTGATTTAGCGTTCAAGACTTTGATTTTAGCGTTCAAGACTTTGATTTTACCTTCAAGACTTTGATTTAGCGTTCAAGACTTTGATTTTACGCTCAAGACTTTGATTTTACGCTCAAGACTTTGATTAAGCGTTCAAGACTTTGATTTAGCGTTCAAGACTTTGATTTAGCGTTCAAGACTTTGATTTTTACGCTCAAGACTTTGATTTTACGCTCAAGACTTTGATTTTACGCTCAAGACTTTGATTTAGCGTTCAAGACTTTGATTTTACGCTCAAGACTTTGATTTTACGTTCAAGACTTTGATTTTACGCTCAAGACTTTGATTTTACGCTCAAGACTTTGATTTTACGTTCAAGACTTTGATTTTACGCTCAAGACTTTGATTTTACGCTCAAGACTTTGATTTTACGTTCAAGACTTTGCTTTTACAAGACTTTGATTTAACAAGACTTTGATTTTACGCTCAATACTTTGATTTTACGTTCAATAGACTTTGATTTTACGCTCAATACTTTGATTTTACACTCAAGACTTTGATTTTACGCTCAAGACTTTGATTTAGCGTTCAAGACTTTGATTTTACATTCAAGACTTTGATTTAGCGTTCAAGACTTTGATTTTACGCTCAAGACTTTGATTTTACGCTCAAGACTTTGATTTAGCGTTCAAGACTTTGATTTAGCGTTCAAGACTTTGATTTAGCGTTCAAGACTTTGATTTTACCTTCAAGACTTTGATTTAGCGTTCAAGACTTTGATTTTACGCTCAAGACTTTGATTTTACGCTCAAGACTTTGATTTTACGCTCAAGACTTTGATTTTACGTTCAAGACTTTGATTTTACGTTCAAGACTTTGATTTAGCGTTCAAGACTTTGATTTTACGCTCAAGACTTTGATTTTACGCTCAAGACTTTGATTTAGCGTTCAATACTTTGATTTTACGTTCAAGACTTTGATTTAGCGTTCAAGACTTTGATTTAGCGTTCAAGACTTTGATTTTACCTTCAAGACTTTGATTTAGCGTTCAAGACTTTGATTTTACGCTCAAGACTTTGATTTTACGCTCAAGACTTTGATTAAGCGTTCAAGACTTTGATTTAGCGTTTAAGACTTTGATTTAGCGTTCAAGACTTTGATTTTACGCTCAAGACTTTGATTTAGCGTTCAAGACTTTGATTTTACGTTCAAGACTTTGATTTAGCGTTCAAGACTTTGATTTAGCGTTCAAGACTTTGATTTTACCTTCAAGACTTTGATTTTACAAGACTTTGATTTAACAAGACTTTGATTTTACGCTCAATACTTTGATTTTACGTTCAAGACTTTGATTTAGCGTTCAAGATTTTGATTTAGCGTTCAAGACTTTGATTTTACGCTCAAGACTTTGATTTTACGTTCAAGACTTTGATTTTATGTTCAAGACTTTGATTTTGCATTCAAGACTTTGATTTAGCGTTCAAGACTTTGATTTTACGCTCAAGACTTTGATTTTACGCTCAAGACTTTGATTTTACGCTCAAGACTTTGATTTAGCGTTCAAGACTTTGATTTTACGTTCAAGACTTTGATTTAGCGTTCAAGACTTTGATTTTACGCTCAAGACTTTGATTTTACGCTCAAGACTATGATTTTACGCTCAAGACTTTGATTTAGCGTTCAAGACTTTGATTTTACGTTCAAGACTTTGATTTAGCATTCAAGACTTTGATTTAGCGTTCAAGACTTTGATTTAGCGTTCAAGACTTTGATTTAGCGTTCAAGACTTTGATTTTACGCTCAAGACTTTGATTTTACGCTCAAGACTTTGATTTTACGCTCAAGACTTTGATTTTACGCTCAAGACTTTGATTTTACGCTCAAGACTTTGACTTTACGCTCAAGACTTTGATTTTACGTTCAAGACTTTGATTTTACAAGACTTTGATTTTACAAGACTTTGATTTAACAAGACTTTGATTTAACAAGACTTTGATTTTAAATTCAAGACTTTGATTTTACGCTCAAGACTAGGTATGTAACGATTCACTCGCAACCGGTTGAAAATCGATACAAATGTGTGACGATTCAAGTCGGTTGAAATGTTAAACGAATTGCGATACTTTTAAACAGCAGGGGTGTTTACTGTAGCCTGTAACTACTGTGAAGTTGTGAACATCGCTTTACACACCAGCAAGCACACACTGGCGCGAAGCTAGCGAGTGTTTTTACTTCATTCATGGAACTTGAGCTTGTGTGAGCCAAGCTCAACTTCCATAAGAATGAACTGAAAACGCTCGGTTTGCTCCGCTCGCGCCGCGCCAGTGTGTGCCATTATAGAATGTTGTGCACGCGCCGTCTCAAACACATTGCGACGTCAAGCTGTTGACGTTGACTCATTCAAATCGGAGCTGTGGCGGCATTTTGATTTTCCGTAGACTAATAATAACCACCACCGTGAGAAGCACAAGTCACCTCCGTTTTCATGTAAAAGGCATTAATACGACATGTGCGAGAGCCATGGAGATCACAAGGTGCATGTGTTTCCGTGGCACCAGGTGTTGTATTTATTTTACTATCTCTTTCTCTAAATGTGTACATGGATATAGTTTTTTATATATATAATTTATTGATGGTTATGGCATATTTTTCTAAATGTGTGTGTGTTTATTTTACTCTTGCTAGTGTAATGATACAAATTATGACAAAATTAAAACCCCTCTAAATGTGGTACTAATTTTACATAGTCTTTTACTTAGTGTGCGAAGGTACCAGTGCCCACCCTCTTGACCAGACAGACAGAAAGACTGAGTTGAAACTATTGATTTTTTTTTTAATTTCAAAGTAGTTTTTTTTATTTGACAAATATATTTTAAAATTAAAAAGAAATGTGCACCATTTTGTCTGAGAAATAATAAAAGGGACACTTTTTCATTTATAATTTCTTAAATTAATCACTTATTAAAAAAATCGTGAGAAAATCGTATCGTGAAACCAGTATCGTGAATCGTATCGCATCGTGAGTTGAGTGAATCGTTACATCCCTACTCAAGACATTGATTTTACAAGACTTTGATTTAACAAGACTTTGATTTTACGCTCAAGACATTGATTTTACAAGACTTTGATTTAACAAGACTTTGATTTTACAAGACTTTGATTTTAAATTCAAGACTTTGATTTTACGGTCAAGACTTTGATTTTACACTCAAGACTTTGATTTTACGCTCAAGACTTTGATTTTACGCTCAAGACTTTGATTTTACGCTCAAGACTTTGACTTTACGCTCAAGACTTTGACTTTATGCTCAAGACTTTGATTTTACGCTCAAGACTTTGATTTTACGCTCAATTATTATTATTATTATTATACTTTATTGTTAGCCTGGCTCCGCCCTCCTACGCACTTCCGCTCAATTTCATTTTCCTTCAGTACTACGTCTGGGATTGTGCTGTAGACTTCGGTTTCCAGAAATCAATTTTTTGTAGGACCAATCAGCGAACAGAGGGAGTGGCTGAGAACGATGACGTTGATGTCGACTCGTGCGTTATTTTGAGTTGTAGTTCAGTTATGGCAGAGGAGGCAGAGGAGACAGATGCGAGCGAAGCCATTCGGTCCGTTGTGGCGACGCTGCCAAATATCCAGAAGTTAAAGCCGGAGCAAGAACAATCTTTGCTTAGCTTTGTGTTTATGGCCATTCTCCCACGGGGTTCGGAAAAAGACATATGTCACGACCAAACGTTAGCGATTGGTTATGGCAGATAGAGTGAATAGTTTTAGACTTCAACAGAGTTCCCGCCTACAAGGAAGTAAACGCTTGTCAATGGAGCGGTGCCAGACTCTATGTACAAATGAAATGTATGAGAGTCTGGTAGAACCAGGCTACTTTATTGTCCCATTCCTGGGAAATTTCAAGACTTTGATTTTACATTCAAGACTTTGATTTTACGTTCAAGACTTTGATTTTACATTCAAGACTTTGATTTTACATTCAAGACTTTGATTTTACAAGACTTTGATTTTACAAGACTTTGATTTTACAAGACTTTGATTTTACAAGACTTTGATTTTAAATTCAAGACTTTGATTTTACACTCAAGACTTTGATTTTACAGATGAATTATACACCTGAAGAAAATCAAAAGTCATGTCTTGCATGTTTAGTTTATTTGATACTCACAAGATATCGCTCAGAGGAAACACTGACGAGAATGAGGTCGTCTCCGATGCGCACCTTCTCCCCCTCGGATCTCTGTTTGGACGCGGGATGAATCGTCCACCAACAGGGCTCGCCTGGAGAGAAACACACGACACACACATCGTAAACGCTGGATGCTCATCGCCTCGAGGGCTGGGCAATTTTTTTTTCCGTGACTTTTAGATTAATCATTTTTTTTACAATGTGGTCAATTCAAAATTGATTCTCCAAGGCCACAAATCCATTTTTTTCTATATTTATTTATCTATCACCCAAAAGCCAATATTAGTTTTAATGTACCCAACTGTACCTAAAATAAAAACAGTTCTTAATTTCTTTTTATTAATTAACCACTTGTAGACTTATGTTCACTGTTCTTTTTTATAAATATAGGATTTGTATTAAATCTATATTCATTGAGTCGAATCGAGATTAGAAATCAAAAATCGAATATAGAATCGAAATCGAATCGAATTTAGAGCTTGCCAATGGAAATCGAATCGAAACATCTGAATCCTAATCTCCTCATGTGATTCCTAGAGGTTCCTGGAGTCTAGAAAACACACTGACACACAGTTTCACCTTCAATCCGAACAATCATGCTTCACCTGTCGAGTCTTCTTGAAGTCCCACATCAAACGATAATTTATCCGTCATAGAGCGTGACGTCTTCAGACAGGTCAGATACTGCAGCACAAAACATGAGACTCTCACACATTTTTTTTTTTCAAAAAAAAATTAAACATCACTCAACTTAATTAAGCTGAACAATAGCTTTGTTTCCATCCACACGTTTTTATCCGCATTAAGTGATATTGAATGAAAAATGACTTATGGAAACAGTAAAATTCAATTAAATTTCAAGAATATCGACTCAAATGAAATGCGTTCGGTCTCATGGGATTTTATCTTGATGGATATACGGCTTAAGCGATAAACGCGGATGGAAATGTTATTATGGCACGATCCATTTTGTCTAGCAAAACTTTGTTCGCAAATGTTTGCTGGAATGTTGTGCGAAAATGAATGGAAACACCTTAAAATGTCTTAAATCAATTCGATATACCGATCTGATCGCAAAACAGCGTGTGACGTCATTACACACAGGTTTTTATTCGCTTTAAAGCCGTTGGTAACACTTTACAATAAGGTTCATTAGTTAACATTAGTTAACTACCTTAGTTAACATGAACTAAGAATGAACAATTCTTCTTCAGCATTTATTCATCTAAGTTAATATTAATTTCAACATTTACTAATACGTTATTTACTAATAATTTACTAAAAGGTTGCATTTGTTAACATTAGTTAACGCACCGTGAACTAACATGAACAAACAATGAACAGCTATATTTTTATTAACTAACATTAACAAAGATGAATAAATACTGTAATAAATGTATTGCTCATTGTTAGTTCATTTTAGTTAATACATTAACTAATGAACCTTATTGTAAAGTGTTACCAAGCCGTTTGATGGAAACACACTTTCACCAGCTTTATTCGCATGAGTTTTTTTAACGAACTTTACGATAATTTGTTTGACAAGTGGATGGAAACTTGCTATTTTGTTCTGGAAACAAAATTTTTTGTGTTGCAATTATTTTCCTGTTATCTCTGTAAAGCTGCTTTAAAACACTCAGTATTGTAAAAAGCGCTATATAAATAAATGTGACTTGACGACAGAACCAAAGTTCACCAACCATCCCACTGAAGGAGTGTCTGAGGAGAATCGCGTGGCCGTAGAGTAAGGTCCGGTGTCCTCCGCCCTGGGCCGCCTGCGGACACAACCATTACACACAAATACATATCTGAACCAGTCCTGGACGAGCCTGTCCCCTGCCAGTCCGTTCTGGTTTGCACAATATTTTTGTTTATCAATAGAGTGCCGAAGTTATGACATCACTTTGTAGGACAACTCGGAAGTTAGCGGCGCATGGGTTCTCTCGATCGAAAAGCTATGCATTTTCCCCATAGACTTTTGGAAAATCACAAAAAGTAAGATCTGTGTTCATCTGTGTACACGTTTTGTCTATCAAGATAATCTTTACAAGTTAATCCAAAATGTATACAGTTTGAAGCCTAAATAAAGCCGTCAGATATAAGACACAATAAAGTTTAAAAAACCACAAGCAGGTTATAACTGGTGTGTTTTATGTCATAGAACATGAAATAGACTTTTTGGGGCGAGGGAACCGGACGTGCTAAAATGCTAACTCACTTCCACGTTTTGGCCTACAAAGTGACGTCATAACTTCGGCACTCTATAGGCTACTGTTATCAAAAGTTATCATTTTTTATAGACCCCTTTTCAGCTGGTAAACATGGTGATGTTTTCTGTGGGCGGAGCTTAGGTGGAGGCAGAACGATTCATCCGGCCACTTCACTAACGCTAGCTAGCAAGTTTTGTTAGCTTGTTTTTTAACAATGACTGGAGAAAATCAGATTTTATCTTAATGTGTAAGGTCACTCACTGTCCAGGACCGCGATTGTTATTTTCAAAAGTTAATTTTAACGGACGGAACCAGATTGGCCGACCCGTAGCCGTTACATGCTCACTTAATGATGGACGATCTGACAGGATTAGTGTTACCTCGGTCGAGTGACTTCTACACCTTATAGAGAAACCCAGCGTAAAGAAAAACTGAGGGCATATACATCTTTAGATGCCTATAGACCTTATGTAGCCACGTCGGCGTCGCTACACACTCCCTTTCAGTTTCTTCTCCCTGCTCGTTCTTAAATTTGATTTGTTCTTACTGTGCATTTATGTATAAGGCTTGCAACTAAAACAATATTTGAGCTCTATTACCAATTGCTCCACTCGTGCTTAGCTATTTTAGACTGTCTCGATCTAGCAAATCACCAAAGTGCATTCTGGGTTGAGTATTCTTCAGAAAGGCCATGTTTTGTAACAGTCATCCTCATAAAATATCATCATATTTCCATAAGAGTGCTTGCTTTGATCACTAAATGAATGTCAGCTATTTTTAAAGACCTACACACCTTCAGTGCTTTGCCCGTAATAATCCAGGCAGAATCAGAAACAGCGAGAATCACTCACCTTTCTAATGAACTGCTGTGGGAGGCGTGAAGAAACCACAGAAAAAGAGTGTGAGACAAATGCTTCTGATAAACACCGACATTTGATAGTCATCTTCAGTTCATTGAGTCTAATGCTACACGCTAGCGGTACAGGAGACCAAAAGTAAAGATCAGAGCCGCCAGCGGTCATCAGGCTCACCGTCTGGACCTTAAAGACATCTGACCTTTAAACAAAAGCCCTGGAGCTTCAAACACACTGAGAGACACTGAGCGGCCTGAAGACTGATAGGGGTTAAAGATCTGGGTTACTAACCCATCCGTAAATGCGAGACTCATGTTTTGAAAGACAAATCATCATATTATAGTGATTTCTGAAGGATCATGTGACACTGAAGACTGGAGTAATGATGCTGAAAATTCAGCTTTGATCACAGGAATAAGTTACATTTTACTATATATTCACATAGAAAACAGCTGATTTACATTACAATAACTTTTGAACGGTAGTGTATAAATACACACACATGTATGTATATATTTAAGAAATATTTGCATGTATATACTGTATATACATTTACACATAATATATAATAAATATTTGATATATAAATAACACATTTTTCTTAAATACATACATGCATATGTGTGTATTTACATAAACAAAATAATTATACACAACAGATATATTATGTAAACACAAACTTTTATTTTGGATGCGATTAATCATTGCCCAGCACTAATAAAGAGCAAATGAAATTACAAGCATGCAATGTCGTAATTACGTAGTCAATTTGTAAGTTATAAAATTACCAAAAAGTACCAATAATTGACAGAACTGGTGCTTCATGTGTTAGCCAGGAAGTTTGGGACTGCTACAGAAGATTCTCGGTCAACAATCGTCAGGTTTTTTAGTTTTCAGCCCCTCTGACCTGCGGGGTCCCTCAAGGCTCGGTTCTGGGCCCTATTCTGTGTTTTAACCATATTTCTTAATTTTAGGGTCGATTTTTCATAACTATGGGATTTCTTTTCATTTTCATACTGATGAAAATGCCTTGGACTCAACTATCAACACTGTGCGCTTGATCGAGAAACTTTTTTTGTACTTACGTCATTGTTTTGTCCAGTTTTGGCGAGCATTTCCTGCAGCGCGCGGACAGAGAGCGACTGCTCCAACACGAAGCTACAGATGCACAGATCTGGAGGAACATACTGAAACACACACAGATTATCATCAAGACACCAGAAAGGAAAGTTTGTCAGGACAAACAGCATTTTAACTATTTGCTAACATGAATTAGCATGTTACTTTCATGTCTTACCAAACTCCTAACATGTTTTAAAACTTTGCTAACACATTTTAACACTTCCCTAACATGTTTTAGCACATTGCCGGTATATTTTGACACGTTGATAATATGTTTTAACATACTCAAGCTTGAGCATGAATTACCACATTACTAACATGATGTAACATGCTGTTAGCACGTTTTATCACATTGCTAGCATTAATTAGCATGTTGCTAATATGTTTTAACACATTGCTAACATGTTTTAGCAAATGGAAAAAAGCGTTTAACAGACACCATTTAAATGTTTATATTTCAACAACAAATTAATAAAGTTGATATAAAACCTACATTATGTGCAGTTAATTTTTTTACTGTAACCACTTAATTGTTAATGCATTAACAAACATTAACTAACGGAACCTTATTATAAAGTGTTTGCAAAAAATATTCAAGTTATAATTCTGTCCCATTCAGTGCTTCAGTGTTTTTAGTCTCTCAGCATCAGAGCTTTATTGAGACTTAAAGCCTGTATTTTAATTCTAACACTGAACACTGTGGAAACTACAAACAATAACAAAGAAGTACTGTAATTGTTTTTATTTTAGAACATAAAAACTAAAAACATCAAGGCCACATACATAAACATCAATGCGTAAACATGAACATGCATAAACGTGTGTGTGTGTGTGTGTGTGTGTGTGTGTGTGTGTGTGTGTGTGTGTGTGTGTGTGTGGGTTGGTTTATGTGATTTACGAGGACACAAATTTGTATTATGACATGTGTATTACACTGGTATTACTACTTATGGGTGGTTTATGAGGACGTTTCAAAAGTCCTCATAAATCAAATGGCTTAAAAAACATAAAAAACAATGTTTTATTAAAAATGTAAAAATGCAGCATGTCTCCTGTGATGGGTAGGTTTAGGGATAGGGGCAGTGTAGGGGGACAGAATATATAGTTTGTCCAGTATAAAAACTATTACGCACGGAGAGTCCCCATAATGCTGTTGCACCAACACGTGTGTGTGTGTGTGTGTGTGTGTGTGTGTGTGTGTGTGTGTGTGTGTGTGTGTGTGTGTGTGTGTGTGTGTGTGTGTGTGTGGTGTGTGTGTGTTTTGTTGTATCAGTCACTTCTAAGTATTGGATTGCATAATAAAAAATAATAAAATAATAAAAATAATAAAATAATAATAATATAATTAATATAATTTAATAAAAAAATAAAAATAAAACTACCTTTTACTTTTTACTTTTTTACTGCTAATAATAGTCCAAATAGTAGTTTGTGTGTGTGTGTTGTTGTTGTTTTTTTTTTTTTGTTGTATCAGTCACTTGTAAGTATTGGATTGCATAATAAAAAGTTAAAATAAATAAAAATAAAATAATAATAGTATTATATCATTTATATAATTTAATAAATAAAAAATAAGAAAAAAAAACAACTTTTTTTTTACTGCTAATAATAGTCCAAATATGTGTGTGTATGTGTGTTTTTTGTTGTATCAGTAACTTGTAAGTATTGGATTGCATAATAAAAATAAAATAAAAATAATACTATAATATAATAATAATATAATTTAATAAAAAATAAATAAATAAATAAACTACATTTTTTACTGCTAATAATAGTCCAAATAGTAGTTCTGCACTCACAAAGAGAAATAAAACTTCACGAACCCACTAAAGTCAGCATGTGGACGGGTCGCCCTGTTTTACATTGAATAACTCGTCGTCCGTAAGTGTTCAGAGATCATCGTTTTCAGGTCAATACTAGAGTTCATTAAGCAAACGGGATCCGCCCTAAATGAAGGCCGGAGGTGTTGGAGTGTGATTTAGTGTGTAGTGCGCTCAACACGAGTGTTCAGAGGAGAAAGCGGCCGCTGAGAGCTTTGGGATCGAGGCCAGAACATGACAGTTTAAGGCGAGCGACGAGAAGATAAATGAAGCAAACTGCCCTCCTTTACTGCGGAACAGCCAACAAACACTGGGAGAAAAAGTGGATCAGGATGTCCGTGATGATCCAGGTGTGCTGGAGAAACTTTCTCTTTATTATTATTAGGACGGGATGTGTTTAACTCTTCACAGGGATTCACACTAGCAGTCCCAGATCTCACGCAGACAGAGCAATCAGCAAACCAAAAATATATGAAAATTTGAAAATATGAAAATTTGAGCCGATACCGATAACCGATAATTCTTTATATTTGAAAGCCGATCATTGAATTGAATGCCTTTTTTGTCATTGTACTTTAAAATACAACGAAATTAAGAGCGCTCTCCACTGGGTGCATACAATATATAAATACAAGAAATACAAGAAATCATAAAAACAGTAGTAAACAGAATTAAAACAGTAATCAGAAGGTGACAGTGGGTTTGTCTACACTGAAAAAAATGCTTTTCTTACTTAGTATTTTTGTCTTGTTTCCAGTGCAAATATCATACATTTCTTAAATCAAGATGCATTTACTAAAGTAGTAAAATGACATAAGATATTAAGTCTTTATTTCTAGGGAAATTAATCAAAATTAAGGGAATTGATGCTTTAAAATAGCAAAATTATCTGCCAATGGGTTCAGAAAAATAATCTTGTTTCTGTTTGAATTAAAAAAAAATCTGAGCCCATTGGCAGATAATTTTGCTTTTTTAAAGCATCAATACCCTTAATTTTGATTAATTCCCCCGGAAAACAGTTTGTGTCATTTTACTCATCTAGTAAATGCTTCTTGATTTAAGAATTTTTTGTTATTTGGACTGGAAAGAAAACAAAAATACTAATTAAGAAAAGCATTTTTTGCAGCGTAACTACATTTGCTTAGGGAAACTATTGCATTTGGGAAGAAGCTATTTTTAAATCTAAATCCAAATTTTTATAGAATTTTTTAGACTGAATACAAAAAACACAAGTGTCACCATTAAAAGCCATGACCCAAACACAATCGGTATCGGCCGATCTATGAAATTTATATATATAAAGGCGATGAATAATGTATTATTTCCTTCAGCTGAGACTCTTCAGATTCACACGGTTCAACATGATGCTGTTGAATTGGTTGAAATATGATTGAAATCACTTAAAAAAAGGAAAATACAGTAAAAGTGCAACAAGTCATATCAGCTACATAACATTATCATGAGAACATTATAATTGTGTGTTTGGGATGTGGCTTTTAATTATGAAGGAAAATTCGTAGCAAAACTCGAGAGCATGAAGATGTGAATTTGATAACTTGTACAATAAATATTTGTACTTGTATGCTAAAATTTACACTCACAGCTCCAATGTGAAAACCTGTAAAATAAAATGCCCCTTCCTCTTTCGCCGCCACTGAGCCACTGAATCTAATATATCGTGAAAAGAGTAGCAAAAGTCAAGGCGCGAAATTTGAAATTGCAGTGACAGATTTGAGAAGTTGCAAGTTCCTAATTGAGCTTGTTCTGCAAATGTGAATGTAAGAATAAGTGCAAATATTTATTTCAAGTTTGTGTCTGTCATTGTATTTCTGTATACAGGTTTGTGACTATTGTCTGCGAGTGCAAATTGCATCTTTCAACTTCAGAATTTTATTTGACAGGTTTTCACATTGGAGCTGTGAGTGTAAATTTTAGCATACAAGTACGAATACTTATTGTACAAGTTCTCAAATTCACATCTACGTGCTCTCGAGTTTTGCTACTAATTTATCTTCATATTTAATGGTGAGACTTGTGTTTTTGTAATCAGGCTCTCAAAAACTATATGAAATTTGTATTTAGATTTACCGGCCAATATATCGATTATTGGCTTTTAAACAAAGAATTATCGGTATCGGGACAAAATTTTCATATCGGTGCATCCATCATTTTTTTTAAGTGATTCCAATCACATTTCAAGCAATTCAAAAGCATCATGTTGAACAGTCGCATCTGAAGCGTCTCAGCTGAAGGAAATAATACATTATTTATCAGCTTTATTATAACGATAACGAAAACATTATAAATGATCATAAATCGTCCGATGCGGATATATCGTGCATCCCTACCTGGAGATGACTTAAAATGACTTGAAATATATATGCGTGGAATCGAGTTTAACGGTGTGTGAGTGTGATGGGGGATACAGTTGAGTGACCTTTGACCTCTGTTGTGTGAAGTGAGATAGATTACAGAACAAGGACAGCAGTGATGATGGACGATCAAGCTCTCGAAGCTAAAGCTTTAAACGGTGGATCAGATACAGTTGTGAAGAGTACAGAGCACAGCTGTCCCTCAGTGTACCATCATCACAGAGCAGGAGTGTATGTACATGTATTCTCTCATAAATGAGTGTTTTAAGCGCTCGGCTCATCAGGTGTGAAGGAGGATCATTAGTTCTCTTTCTCCCGGAGGAACGACGTCTCTCATGAGAATAGAAAATGCACAATGAAGACAAACCAGCAGGAGAGCGGCGATACATCATCCCTGTCTCGGCTAATTACTCTCATATCCTTTAGTCACGAGGCGTTGGGTCGTTCCTCCTCTGAGACGATCCCACAACGGAGACTCGACACACTAAACTCAACAACTATTCCGTTAGTGGCATCTATGTGCGGGATACACAAACACCAAGAGCCATAACCACAATCATAACTAATATACAGATAGATATGATCAAAACAATAACTAATGTACAGACAGCTGGGTCATTCCAGGTCAAATCAACCAAATTTCGTAAATTACCACGGCTCAAATTCTAGATTTTTTTTCCTGTACAACTAAGAATTGAGATTGAGATAAACATAAATTACTCTGAAATGTTAATTTGGGAATTGAGAGATGATGGAGTAGTGCATTTAAAGGGATAGTTCACCCCAAATGTCAGTAATGACTCTCCCTCATGTTGTTCAACCCCGTAAGACTTTCGTTCATCTTTAGAACACAAATGAAGATATTTGTGATTAAATCTGAGAGCTGGGTCACTCCTCCATAGGCTTCTGAGGGACTGAAACTTGCCGGCCCAGAAAAGTTATTAAAGACATCGTTAAAATAGTCCAAGTGACTACAGTGACCCAATCTTAGGCTATGTTTACAAGGAAACGATCTGAAGAGAAAACGCAAAAGTGGCGTTGCGATATCACTTTTTATTCTGTGTTTAGACGAGCGTAATGGGGTGGAAATCCGCGTGTATATGGTGAAGCAAAAGTGTGTGAAATTCAATGTAGTATGCACTCCAGGCGGCTAGGGGGCGATGTGCACACAACAACACACAACAACACCAATATCTGAGAATATTTTGTACAACTGCTGAAAAGACTCGTGTACGTTTATCAGAGCTGCTAGGGCAACTTGAAGCTCCGACGTATGGAAATAATCCGACATGTTTGTTGTTATTTTCCTGTACTGGCGCATGCCTGTGACGTAAACGCGTACATGACGAAAGCCACCGTGAGCAGATTTGCGTTTTTACCCTTTAGACGGGAATGCGACGGTGGAGCGTTTTTAGGATTTCCACTCTGGAGGGTGGTTTCACTTTTTTGCATTTTTAAGCCCCCAAAACGCCATCGATGTCTAAACGAAAGGCACATCCAATAAAATATTTTTACGTTTTCACCCGTAATCTTAAGTTTATCAAGCGACGAGAATACTTTTTGAGCGCAAAAAACAAACAAAATAACGACTTTATTCAAGTATTCATTTCCTTCTCTGTCGGCCTCGAGTGACTAGCCTGGCTCTACCCTCCTTCGTGCTTCCGCTCAATTTTCATTTTCCTTCAGTACTGCGTCTTTGATTCTGCTGTAGACTTTGGTTTTCTCCGATCAATTTTTTACCGGGCCAATCAGCGAACAGAGGGAGTGGCTGAGAACGATGACGTTGATGTCGACTCGTGCGTTATTTTGAGTTGTAGTTCAAAATAAGAAAGATGCGAGTGAAGCCATTCGGTCCGTTGTGGCAACGCTGCCGAATATCAGAGTTAGCGGAGCAGAACAATCTTGTTATTGTGTTATGGCATTCCGGGTTCGGAAAATACATAGTCACGACCAAACGTTAGCGATTGGTTATGGCAGATAGAGTGACTCTGGGCAGATCCAGCTCTCAGATTTAATCACAAATATCTTCATTTGTGTTCCGAAGATGAACGAAAGTCTTACGGGGTTGAACAACATGAGGGAGAGTCATTACTGACAGAGTTTATATTTGGGGTGAACTATCCCTTTAAAATGAAACTCGAGGTTGGGGAGCAAATCTGTTCTGTGGGGTACGGATTGGATCGATTCCTTTTCTAGAGCTCCTCCTGTCCGATTTTAGGGAAAATCTGATTTATTGTTTATTAATCCTATAGATTACTCAGGCGTCCCGAAAGAACAGCACAGACACAGTGTAAACACCATGGGAAAATCTCACAGTAAAACTGGGAGCTGTCAAAAATAGGATACATCGGTGTTTTGCCAGATGAGAAGTTTATCTATTTTTTCTCTTTTAATTCCTTTTGTAACTGTTGTAATTTTCCTTGCTTTTATTTTGTGATTATTTTAATTCATTTCTGTGTAAAGCACTTTGAATTACCATAGTGTATGAAATGTGCAATATAAATAAACATTATCTGCATTGCCTACAAAGACAAACATAGAAATGAAAGCCAAAATAGTAAACGTCACAGATGTACATTTACTGAGTGAGGGTCAAAATTACAATTTTCACACTGAGATTTGGAGCCAAATAGGCTAGGTGCACGTGGCCGCCATTTTGGGTTTTTGATCAGCGAGTGTACGGTTGGACACTTCCGGTTTCACTTTATGCCGGTGCAGGGAGCCGGAGAAAGCCGAAAATGATCTCTTGTTTATATAAGCAACTATATAGTTTAAAATACTACTGAGATATATATTACTATCACACGAGCAAATGGCAATTAAATGCAAGGATGCAAAGTCAGATTAGTTAATGAAATACAACTGTTCACGAACAGAAGATTGTCTTGGTCTCATGCTGCATACACAATGAGAATTATGCCCTCTGTAAATATAGTTACAACTACGATTTTATTTGTTTGCATACAATAGACCGAACATTCACACGTTTGCCCTGTCTTGTTTAAATCTCCATAAATATAGGCCTACTATTTTCTCAATTCGGCGCGTAACACTTCTTATAGGCTATACATCAGTTGCTCGATCAATATTATCAACACATATATATGCTTTCTTTGCATCAATTATCTTTATAGATAAAAACGACGGCGGAAAAAAAATCGTAATAATTGTGAGTAGGCTAATTTACATTTTTAACTGTAGCGTTAGTTAACAAACAATTTAATATAGCTAATTGTGTATATTTTACAGTGGAATAAATACTGTAGGTGCTGCTTATAAAAACAGACAGATAAGGATTTATGAAATATTTATGATTTAAGATGCTCTTTACTCATCTCACTTGCACAAATAAATGCAGTAGAAAGCATATAAACGCACAGGTGAAATAGCCTACACTGAAAATTATATGCATTTAAATGACTAAAATACAAACAGTTAGCAATAATAATGTTACCGAATAAAGCAATGCCGACAACAGACCAGTTGATTTTGTCACCCTCTGATGACAGATGCTTTTGATGCACAATGAGTGTTTTTAAAATCCAAGGGAAGCGATTGCCTTTCAGAGGGGGTGACAGATCCGCACTTCACTGTTGTGGAGATGGTCCTCACTGCAGAACATGAAATCCACGGGGAGGAGTCGGATCTAGATCCAACTCCTCCCACCTTACATACCTAAACCTACCCAGCTCCACCCCTTATCCCTAAACCCACCCCTAAACCTACCCAGCTCCACCCCTTATCCCTAAACCCACCCCTAAACCTACCCAACCCCACCCCTTAATCTGGATCCGACTCCGCCCCCCGGATCTCGTGTACTGCAATGAGGTGCTACTGCTGTTGTGTGTCGTTATGAACCGTTTCATCACGTTAAAACAAAGAAGTCAGCTTTCATGCATTCCCCGTTGACTAAGGGTGACCAGTCCCGAAATTTGAAGCTTTTTTATTTAGTCGGCATCATTTTATTTCATCGTCCTTTAAATTACAAAAAAAGGAGATGTACAGACACCTAATGAATGAGAAGCCCTTACTCGAAGCTGCCAGATCAGACAAAAAATATAAATTCAAGATGGATCCGGTAAGAACGCATTTAATCTTAGTCTTTCCTAATGGAATATATTGGAAATGTGCTTTTTAGCGATTGAATTATTATTTTCCCTTAATTATTTATATTGAATAGACCCATGCTGTTATAATTAGTTTTATATAGTGACGTTCACAGCGCTGGTCAGCGCCGTCATTAACATTTTTATAAAGCCTATAGCAATTTAAAGCATCACTGCAAAAAGACATATCTAAAATAAAAATCAGGTCTGCTGATATAATCAAATAAAATCGTAGTTGTAGCTCTATATTTACAGAAGGCATAATTCTCATTGTGTACAGCATGAGACAGAATCTTCTGTTCGTGAACAGTTGTATTTCATTAACTAATCTGACTTTGCATCCATGCATTTAATTGCCATTTGCTCGTGTGATAGTAATATATACCTCAGTAGTATTTTAAATGATATAGTTGATTCTATAAACAACTATAAGAGACCATTTTCGTCTTTCTCCGGCTCCCTGCACCGGCATAAAGCGAAACCGGAAGTGTCCAACCGTACACTCGCTGATCAAAAACCCAAAATGGCGGCCACGTGCACCTAGCCTATTACAGGGGGGTAAAGTGACTTTAGAAAGATGGCAGCATCATTATTTTATTTTTACACAGAGATTGGTTAGTCTAATAGTAAATTGGTTAGTCTATTAGTAAAATCGGTTGACTTTAGCAATCTTTGTTTCACTATATGCCGGGGGTGATCGTTCAAAAATGAGAAAAAGCACTTATTGTGTTTTTTTTTGCCTCAAGTTTGCATGTATAGTGGCATCTATGATTCATAAACACAAAGAGTCATAACCACAACCTTAACTAATATACAGACAGATATGATCAAAACAGTAACTAATGATAATTAGAAGTGTGCGATATTGACAAAAAATAATACCTCGATATTTTCTGGGATTTCCTCGATTACGATAATTAGACGATATTTTGTTAAATGTGTTTATTATGTTGGTGTCTTTGCAGGTTTATGACTGATGTGGACAGAGACTCCTGAAACTTTTGATATTCTTCATATTCTGTGTGTTTGTCAGTTCACAACAGTGACAGAAATCCTCTTTTACAATAAGTTTAAATTGATTTTTACCTTTTTATGGGCGTTTTTACCTCTATAAAGCCATTTTTTAACCTATATGCATCAGGTTTTGTGTCAAATTCTTACATTTAATCAATAAATGTAATTAGTATAATGATACACAATAGGGCTGTTACCAGTCAAATGTGTTTAACCTGATGTTACACATGCAGAAATAATGTACACATAAAACATTGATATTTGAAAGGATTTAAAATATGAAAAGATTCTTTAAATATGAAATTACAACTGCCAGTAGGAGGCTGTTAATGAGTGAGTCATTGCGTTTCAACCGATTCATTTAAATGGCTGATTCGTTCAGGTCTTAATGAGTGAGTCATTGAATCATTCATTCAACTGATTCATTCATTCAGTAACGAAACACTTTTCTATTTTGAATATTGACGGCACCTATAACAACCATAACAATAACTATGATGATAATTTTGATGATAACTATTGCAAAAGCTATAGGAGGAACTTACAACCACAACAATAATGAGAACCATAACAACAACCACAGTAATAACAATTACTACAACAATATCAAAACACAATAACTGTGATAACTATGATAACTACAACAATAACTATAACAATGATAACCAAAACTATATTGCAGAGCTGCACGATTCTGGATAAACTAAGAATCACAATAAAAATTCTCCCATGATTTTGAATCAACCATACAAAATAACATGTAATTTACTTACACAGATGTTCTGTAACAATGTTAATTGCTGTGATCTATTTAAAAGTATTTAATTAATTTGAATAATTTTTTTAAATTGGGTTGAGTAAATGATCGCTCATAAAGACTTCACTTGTTTCATTACTGGATGAATCAGTATTTTTGAATGAATCTTTTGAATGAATGATTCAATGACTCACTCATAAAGACTTTATTACTGGATGTGTGTTTTTGAACGAATCTCTTGAATTATTATTCAATAACAAACACATTATTTAAACAGTCACTATATTTATACATGTTCTTCTGAAACGAGAGACTCAGAGAAGCTCACCTTGGCCTCTGACGTGGGCTCCAGGTAACACA
>CM070832.1:1334205-1339205 GCA_036326025.1 Chrosomus eos
CACTCATCACACAACACACACAACACACAACACACTCATCACACAACACAGACAACACACTCATCACACAACACACACAACACACTCATCTCACAACACACTCATCTCACAACACACTCATCTCACAACACACTCATCTCACAACACACTCATCTCACAACACACTCATCTCACAACACACTCATCACACAACACACTCATCTCACAACACACTCATCTCACAACACACTCATCACACAACACACTCATCTCACAACACACTCATCTCACAACACACTCATCTCACAACACACTCATCTCACAACACACTCATCACACAACACACTCATCACACAACACACTCATCTCACAACACACTCATCTCACAACACACTCATCACACAACACACTCATCTCACAACACAGACAACACACTCATCACACAACACACACATTGCACAACACACTCATCACACAACATACAACACACACAACACACACACACACACAACACACTCATCACACAACATACAACACACACAACACACACACACACAACACACACACACACAACACACACATCACTAGGTGTCCATTTAACATCACATCTAATTGGATAAGAGAGAAACCTTCTGACATTTAGTTCAAACGCACTAGAATAAATGATTCTTCTCCTAATAATCTCATTAAACACAGATTATTATTATTATCTGTTCACCTGAATTATCAAAGATTCCTTTATTAGAAGGTAATTAAACGTCACTGATGTCTGATGTGACGGAGAGACTGAGACTGGCGTGAGCTTTAACGAGTTTATGAGCCAAACTCATAATGAACATAACGATTAGTTTACAGAGCAAATAAAGTCATAACGCCTGCACTGCATATTAACTGTTGCTCATCCAGTGAAGATCTAGCATCTGCTAAATTAATAAGAATATAGCCAGAGGATAAAAACATATTCACGCTACAATACACAAGACATCATCAACACCAAATTTCAGGAGGATCCAGGCCATTTCCCGAAGGAAAAGCGGAATCGTAAACCTCAAACATTTACAATGATGCATTTGACAGATGCTTTTATCCAACGCGTAAATTAGGGCAGTAGCTATCGAGTATTTTAGTAAGCGAGTATTATACAGATTATTCCATTGATTAATCGGATAAAAACTGTGAAAAATACATCCAAGCCTTTAAAATGACAAAGTAAGTAATTATATGGGTTTCTTTGAACAACATGTTAAAATACACCCATGTAAAATAAATGATATAAGCTAATCTAAACATAACTTATGCCTGCAGAGGGCGCAGCGGCCTGGTGTTAGCTGTTGTTGTTACACTAATGCCGAGTTCAGACTGCACGATTTTAGCCCCGATTTTGGCTCGCCGACAGGTTTTGAGAAATCGCAGACAAATGCCCGAAATCACAGGCAAACCGGTGCTCGTTCACGCGAGTGACAATCACGCAGTGTGAATGAGCAAAGACGTGATCTGAGAGAATCGCTGACGAGTCGCCGACGCTCGTGAGATATCCGGCATGCTAAATATCTGGACCTGTCGGCGATCCACAATCCTGCTGTGTGAATGTGTTCTGACTGAAAACTACATCGGCGATGACCGACAGCCAATGAGAGAGCAAGAGACAGGACAGCAGGATGTTCGGAACATTTAATTCAAATGTCAACTTAACCTTTAATATCTGGTTACTTCTGTATGATTTAAATGCTACAGCCGCTGTAATTTCCTGAACGAGAACATGTGCCTGTCAAACCATCCAATCTCAGAGCGAGAGTTTAAACTTTTATTTTGAAATTGCGATGAGCAACAATGCGCATATTTAGAAACATATTCCTGTATTCTCCTGTGATGGCGTAGATTTACAAATGAGTTATGCTACAAATCTTGTGAGATGGCACACACACACTGTGTTTCCAGATGAACATTACAAGCTCAAGTTTGAGAAACACGATAGCAGTTCAACTATGAAACACAAACTGCGTCCGACTTAAATGCACATTATTGGAAACCTAAACAAACAGCACTGCAGAGAGTGTGTGTGTGTGTGTGTGTGTGTGTGTGTGTGTGTGTGTGTGTGTGTGTGTGTGTGTGTGTGTGTGTGTGTGTGTGTGTGTGTGTGTGTGTGTGTGTGTGTGTGTGTGTGTGTGTGTGTGTGTGTGTGTGTGTGTGTGTGTGTGTGTGTGTGTGTGTGTGTGTGTGTGTGTGTGTGTGTGTGTGTGTGTGTGTGTGTGTGTGAGCAGCGTTTACTGTGAATGAGCTGAGGTAATTTTAACATCATGTAACGTTAATCTGCACGCGTCTCATGCTTCTCTGTGGGGAAAAACCCAGAGGATATATTTATTTAACTGAATCGCAGTCTTCAGATTTCACTATAGCACTATGCTATTGTCATGATTCTGCCTTTATATCCTTGATTTTCCTAGTCGTGAGGCAGGATCATGACAGAATCATGTTTTGTGTACAAGCGCATGGCCGATTCTTTGGCCATGTGCTTGTGGTGTCTCGTTACGTTACCCCGCCCCCTTGTTATCCTCGTCTTGTGATTATTGTCTAGTCATTTTCACCTGTCCTCGTCATTAGTGTTTCCTATTTAACCCCTGTGTATTTTCTGTCATGTGCGATTCATTGTCATACGTTGTGTGATCTTTGCTGTGAGTAGCCTGAAGAAAGTCTTGTCTTAAGTAGTGTTTTGTTCCTGTCATAGTTGTTAGTTTACCGTCTCAGTATTATTCTTTGTCTAGTCTATCCTGTCTTGTTTTACCCCATCGTGGGTTTTGTTTTCCCTGTTTTTGTGCATTAATAAACGTAGTCACTGCAACTGTCTGCTATTGGGTTCATCCTTCCTCATCCACATAACAGAATGAATCGCCAACAACAAAACCCAGCAGACCGCATGTCGCTCCGGCTACGACCGGAACAATGGTGGTTGTCGACTCCCACCGACCGAGAGAGGGTCAACTGTCCAGTCCCGTCCCAGGGGGAGTGGATATTGAAGAATTATGCCCTACTCTGGGATCATTTCTCCCAGGAGGGTCCGCAGACTTCTTCCTCGGGATCTCCACCGTCTGCCTGTAATCCCGGAGGGTAGTGTTTTGGCCGTTGTCTCGCAGGGGAACCAGGCCAGTCCTGCCGTGACTCCAGAGACACCTTCCACGTCCATCAGTCTTCACGGGAAGCGTGGAAGGCACCTGTCGTGGGAGTCAGCATCGGAGTCTTCCTGCCCGGAATCCTCCTCGCCTGCTGTGAGTTCCCCCATTCCTGTAACGGTTTCTGCTTCACCTTCCTCTCCAGTCCCCAGTCTGGCCACAATCTCTGCACCTCGTCCAAGGAAGAAGAGGAGGAGGAGGAGGAGGAGGAGGAGGAGGAGGGGAGCTTCTCGTCCTTCACCCCTGCCTGTCCTAGAGCACGCGCCCGCTGCAGTCAGTGCCGTCACAGAGCCCGCTGCTGTCAGTGCCGTCACAGAGCCCGCTGCAGTCAGCGCCGTCACAGAGCTCGCTGCAGCAAGCGCCGTCCATGAGCCCGCTCCAGCAAGCACCATCCGTGAGCCCGCTCCAGCAAGCGCTCTCCATGAGCCCGCTCCAGCAAGCGCTGTCCATGAGCCCGCTCCAGCAAGCGCTGTCCATGAGCCCGCTCCAGTAAGCGCCGTCCCAGGTTCTGCAGAGAGAGTTGCGGCCGATCTAGCCGCTAAGGATGTCCTGCAGGCTGTTTCGGCGCGTCAGGAGATGCCTGTCATCTTAGCGGCCAACACCTTGTCGGAATACCTGTCCCGTCTTGTCAAGATACTAGAACCCCCTGTCTGTCCTGCCTTGTCCTCCGCACCCACGCCTGTCACTGTGAGCGCAGCACCCACGCCTGTCACTGTGAGCGCGGCACCCACGCCTGTCACTGTGAGCGCGGCACCCACGCCTGTCACTGTGAGCGCGGCACCCACGCCTGTCACTGTGAGCGCGGCACCCACGCCTGTCACTGTGAGCGCGAGCACCCACGCCTGTCACTGTGCCAGCACCAGCTGCACGAGAGCGCAGCACACACGCCTGCCGCAAGGAGCGCAGCACCCAGTCCTGTTCCTTCGCCTGCCACGTCCCCCGTCATGAGTCCCGTTTCCTCCATGTCCTCTGTGTCCCCTGTGTTTGATTCTGTTGCTGCTGCGTCCCGGACTGTTTCCCCGTTTGTCCCTGTCTCCACCAGCCCCCGGACTGTTTCTCCCTTTGTCCCTGTCTCCACGAGTCCCCGGACTGTTTCACCCTTTGTCCCTGTCTCCACGAGTCCCCGGACTGTTTCCCCTTTCGTCCCTGTATCCATTTGTCCCCGGACTGTTTCCCCTGTCACCATAAAGCCCCGGACTGTTTCGCCTAAGTCTTCTCCTCATGTGTCTCCAGCCAAGTCCCCCCGGATTCCCCGTCCTCAGCCCTCGTCCCGAAGACCCAAGACCCCCAGTCCTCCCATCCACCCTGGACCTCCCCTCTTGAACTCTGTGTTTCCTCCACCCCCCTTGCCTTGTATGTTGTATTTGATGTTTCACCCCAACCCTGTTGTTGTTTATTTGTGTTTACTGTTGTTAGTCTTTTCCATGTTTTGTTGGTTCTTGTCTTTGTCACAGTCTGTCATGTCCCGTGTTTAATGTCCCCTTGAGGAGCGTCTGGTAGCCGCTCCTTAAGGTGGGGGTTCTGTCATGATTCTGCCTTTATATCCTTGATTTTCCTAGTCGTGAGGCAGGATCATGACAGAATCATGTTTTGTGTACAAGCGCATGGCCGATTCTTTGGCCATGTGCTTGTGGTGTCTCGTTACGTTACCCCGCCCCCTTGTTATCCTCGTCTTGTGATTATTGTCTAGTCATTTTCACCTGTCCTCGTCATTAGTGTTTCCTATTTAACCCCTGTGTATTTTCTGTCATGTGCGATTCATTGTCATACGTTGTGTGATCTTTGCTGTGAGTAGCCTGAAGAAAGTCTTGTCTTAAGTAGTGTTTTGTTCCTGTCATAGTTGTTAGTTTACCG
>CM070832.1:1349205-1384205 GCA_036326025.1 Chrosomus eos
ATTGGGGTTTCATCTCTGACGTCACGCCTGGCGCATATTAATATTAATACACAGGTGAATATCCGAACAATTTTGGTCTGACCTTGATTCTTAAATATCTGATTCTGCCAGTCAGTGTGACACGTTCTTTCAGTTTAAAATACATTATTTTGTATTATGATGACGATAAAAATAAAACCCTAGACTACATTATTCATTTCTTTATTTTAACTGGCAAATTCTTCGTTCAATAAACAAAAGTTTGCAAATGGTATTCTGTCCTCTCCTTATTTTGACTTTAATCTCACTTCTTAAATCTTTTCGTTATATAAATAATAAAAAATCCCTACGATTGATTAAATATGAAGAAATATTTAAAGAAAATACATGGACTTAAAAGTTTCCTTGTATATTAATGTATGTTATTGTAGTGAATGCCTTCTTGTCATATCTCTTTGCCATGTCATCTTTTGTTTTTCATTGTTTCTGTATAATTGTTTTTTTTTCTTTGTTTTATTATATGTATATGTATTTCTATGTATTTCCTTGACAATGTTCTTATGTTATTGAGCATTAAAAAACACAGGTAAATAGATGTACAAGATTTTTGGTGCTTTAAGAGAGTTTATTTAAAGAAATGTTTAGCCTTTTTGTGTTTATTCTACTTTATCTTATATTATTGTTAATATATCTTATTCGAGAATATGTTTCCCCTGTTCATCTATGTACTATTTGTTCTGCAATGTTAAAAAAGTGAATATAATTGACAAGTAAACTGCTGACTGAAATTGTTTATATTGCAATATATTGATGATCAAGGGGCTTATCATAAAGAATAAAATTCGTTACATTTGTTACATATTTATTTACTTATTAATGTTGTTGCGTATCTGGATGATGGATAATAATGTGTGTAATTTTGTGTTTTCTGTCAATGATAATATTGTTGATCATATTTACACTGATATAGGCTTATTGATGAATGCACTGCCTCAAAACTAAACCAAAATTGTGAATTGCCCAAAACTGTCAGTCATTCCTGTTTTTGAACTCAGATCTGAACTTCAATGGTAAGAGATTTTTGCAGAAAATATCAAAAAATTAAAGTGTAAAAAAAGTTATAGAAGTTTAAATTGACTGTAAAGCAAATTTACTGAACGAAACAATCTTTATTTTGCACAAAATATATATTTTACAAAATAATTTGGACTCTAAAATTGCTAGAAAATCAAGGAGTGTCCAAATTTGAATTTGACATCACAAAAACTGAGCGTCTAAAAGGATTTAAAGTACACAACAGGGTTTGTGGTAACCCTAAGTAATAAAAGCAGGAGTCTGACAGTATCTGACGGTTTATTAACACGTTACACTGTCATATTATGGGATGTTTAATCACACTGCTAGAGAAACAAGCAGAGCTCAGAGAACAAACCTGATCTTCAGGAGACGCTAAACGACTTTGGCTCTTCGTGCAGTGAGTAAAGTAGATAACTGGGACACTGTACTGAGTCTACTGCTGTTTTCAAGGTCACACACACACACACACACACACACACACACACACACACACACACACACACACACACACACACACACACACACACACACACACACACACACACACTCTCTCACTAATTGAGCGCTTCATTGGTAAAATTACGTCAGGCTCACAACAGGTTGTAACTGCAGTAGATAAACAAACAAGTTTTATTGAACAATTTCTACAGAAACAAGAATATAGAAATCATTTGACATCTCATATAAGTCATATCTTTAAAAAAGCATTGACAGTCTCTGGAATGAATGTATCATTGATTTATTCGTCTGACCCAGTGACCCGTGTGACTCCGCATGTCAATGACTGTACAAACTGTTTTAACACTCGATTAGAAGATCCAGACGCAGTGTTATTATGAAGAATCATAATCCACATATCAGCCAAATGGTGAAAAACTGAAGATCTGATCCATAATACAGAAAGTGCTCAGAAATGCAGTTTAACACAAACAAGACTTTAAAATGTGTGTGTGAGTTTAAACACACAGCTTATATAGGCCGACATTAACAAGCAAATGACACACGGGTGCAAATAATCAAACCACGATTTATGAGATATGCATTTAGCAGACCCTCTTACCCAAAGCAATTTACAATAGAGGAACATCAGCTATTCTCCAGAGCCAACAATATTCACAATGTATTCCAGCTTTAAAAGCTATGAAGTCAGCTAAAGCGGAGGTTAAATGCAAGGATTTGTATTGATATCATTATTATTTTTATTATTATTGATTATATCTGGGGCCTGTTTCAGTAAGGAGGTTCAACCAACTCTGAGTTAAAACTTGAACTCTGATTTGACTTACCCTGAGATGGGAAACTCTGAGTTTTCGGTTACAGAACGGCTGAAATGAGTTAGTTCAATCAAAAATTGACTGACTCTGAGTATAAGTATACCTCTTTTACAGAAACTGACTCTGAGTATAAGTATACCTCTTTTACAGAAACTGACTCTGAGTATAAGTATACCTCTTTTACAGAAACTGACTCTGAGTAATTACCTCTTTTACAGAAACTGACTCTGAGTATAAGTATACCTCTTTTACAGAAACGGGCTTGACTTAACCTGCTTTCTTGGGTTTGACATACCTCCCATTCTGAAACAGAAAACCCAGCGTTTCATATACTCAGAGTTTCCACTTAACCTCCTTTCTGAAACAAGCACCAGGGGCCTGTGCCATGAGGGTAGTTGAACAAACTCTGGGTTACAGGATTAGTTTCGAGTTGACAAAACCAAACCGATCTAACCAGGCTTTGTTGGTACCATGAAGCTGATCATCAACTTCCTCTGTCGACTCAGGCTTTATCTCGAGTTTAGGAGTGACATCAGCAGCGAACAGCCAATCACACGCTGAGAGAGAGAGAGACACTGAGATTCACTTCTCTCCTGCAGAATATTACCAGATTAAAATAAATATTAAGAATTTAAACAAATTTACATAATAAGAAGAAAGAAAATATCTGAAAGAGGACAGCTAAACCAAAAAGTCTTGCTATAAAGGTATAGAGAGAATTGAACATTTAAGCTCACATTTTATAGCTTTATCTATTGATTCTAAAGCGTATTTATATTACCTTTATATATTTATTCCTTTAAACTGTGAGTAATAATAATTGTACATGTGTGATTGATTAATAATTACATAAATAATATCTGAATCATACAAATGATTATTCTCAATAAGCATTACGAAAAGCCAGACGATTTTGTCTTTAAAAATCATGTAGCGACCTTTAATTTGGAGCAGAAACAGGTGGAGTGACTTAATCGCATCAGACATGTGACACTTTGCTCACAGCTGATTGGTCCATGTTCTAAGATCTCTTACCTGGAACATCACCTGACCCGGGCCAGGTTAGCCGAAGTGTGAGTTACTATGTTGGCGATGAACACGCTAAAAGCCAAACCACTTTCATGGTGCCTTAAACCCAGGGTTGGCGCAAACTAAACTGAAACATATCTGGCTATCCTAAACCGGCTTCATGGTACAGGCCCCAGGTGTCCATGCAGATGCATGTGAACGAGTTTAGTGTTATTTCTTCTTGGTTTCATGCCATTCTATGATCACTAATTATATGAGAGACAAGAGTATACAGGACACATGTTATTATATCTTTCCCTCTTGTTTTGGTCAACATTATGCTTTATTTAACCAGGAGAATCACATTGAGATATTGCTAAATCCTGGTCAAGATGGCAGCTCATCGATTCACACAAAAGAATCACAATTTACACACTCAAAATTAAATAAATCAAATCAAATCAAGAGAAACAATTGCAAGTGTCCTTTAAAACATTGTTTAAGAGACATTTAAAAGTGCTCAAGGATGGAAGTGCATCTAGATTAAGTACATTTTGCAATTCATTCCAAAATCAAGGAGCATAAAAAGAAAAAGCACATTTACCAGATTCTGACGATATCTGTGGGACTTTTAGATTTAGATTTTTAGATTTAGCATTAGATAGACAGCAGTGTAGTCATTTATCTAGATTAGTAGTCTTCTGCTGCCTCCTAGTGCTGTGACTGCTAAACTACATGCATTACTTCATTTAGCCAAATCATTCACTGTTAAATTAATTAAGAATTACCTTTATTGTTGGGTCATTATATGCACATTTGCAAAATGCATTAATAATATAATTAAAATATTAAATATTTTAAAAATATATTTTTTTAGCCATCCAAATGGCTACAGCATTAAAAATAATATAAACAATCGATCATCTTATTCTTTTCATCTGGTTTCTCACTGTAATAAACTGTAATAAATGATCACTCTACCGGTTTGTGTGAGATGTTTTCCAGTACACGTTCAGTGTTTTCATGTTGCACACATTATTCTCCATGGAGTAAAAAGGTTTGTAACAGTGTGCATTTGCATCAAAATTGTGATGAGCTTTAAGTCGATATGAATTTACATTAATTTATGTATATTGTTTCTTTTGAAAGTCGAAACAACCGAAACAGCCTTTATAAGATTTGCTTCTTGCACTATATCTATATTTTCAGCTAAAGATACATAGTTACTATAGTTACTGTTAATAAACCTATAGCGTGTTTATGGACGGATCTTCAAACACTGTCAGCAGTTTTCCAGTGAATCATCTATGTCAACTTCTTATGAAAGCTGGTTTCTATTTATATTTGAAGAGTTATGCACAGATGCAAAAGCCTCTAAGTGCCATTTGAAATTTTCTTCAAGAATGAGAATTTTTTTATCAAGCTTGTATATTTAGGTTCAGTAATTTCACTTAAATGGCAATGAAGATTACCTATTAATTGTCATTTAAGTGAAATTACTCAACTGAAATATACAAGCTTGATAAAAATGATCATTCTAGAAGAAAATTTCAAATGCTTGAGGCTTTTGCATCTGAACTCTTCATTTATTTATTATGTTTTTTTATCTTAACAACAACTGAAAAAAAAATATGGTTTAGTACAGATTTTAAATCAGACTGAGGTTTAAACCGTAACTGGTACACTGTAAAAATTATATGATCAATAAGTTATGGCAACATGTGTTTTTACATTTTCATCATAACTCATTTTTGCAAGTTATACAAGATTCACCTATTTTTTTTTAAATGACTTAAACATCCAAGTTGATTGTAGGCTACTTTTATACAGTAAAGACTGACACACCCTTTACCTCATTCATTCTCAATATAAGCAGTATTGGGGGAGAAATAAATCACAAAACGTTACTTCTGTGATTTATTTACTCGCAAAATTCATTTAAATCATGATAAGTGTGTCTGTTTGCGTTTCTGTGTCAGTTTAAGCTCGCGTGTCCCTCGCGAGCCGCCCCCGTTTGATTAAAAAGGCGCGCGTTTTATTTTTCTGATCGCGGTCGCGGTTTAGTTTTTATGGTCGCGACTCGCAGTGTAAACACTTTATAAAATAGAGTAGTAGTACTTTACATCGATATAAACTGGAATGTAGGAATGTATTGTCATCACTTCTCACTCAGGTACAGTTACTCTTTATATAACGGTTATTTTCGACTAAATAAATTTCACTTAAAAAAATAATTAACCGCCATTTCCCACCTCAGAAATGTCTTCTGTTTATTCTTCATATTTAACACAGGTATAAACCGACAAAAATGCTGACATTTACGACTTAATTCAACATACAGATAAAGTATTACATTCTCTTTAAATCTGTTTTTGTTTATTTTGTTGTATACTGAGGTAATTATATTCTCTAAGGTTAACCCTCGCACGTAAGTTTTACGTAATTTGATGTATTTATTAACTTTATGAATTTCTACATGTTCATTCGGATGTTTCAAGTTTTACTATCCATTTGGGGATATTTTGCTTTGTATATAATACCATTTTTTATTAATTCTATGCAGTTATGTATAATGAATGTTCTATTTTAAAGCGTTATGAAACAAATAGCCTATTTCGCTTGCGCCTCCCAGCCAAAGATAGATAGATAATGTTAGATAGATAGATAGATAGATAGATAGATAGATAGATAGATAGATAGATAGATAGATAATGTTAGATAGATAGATAGATAGATAGATAGATAGATAGATAGATAGATAGATAGATAGATAGATATAAATAATGACAGTTTGTCTTCTGTCCCCTTTAAGTTGATGCTGCTGTCTTTGACATTCTGCAGTTGAGTGTCCGCAGCGCCGCTGTTTTGCTTTATGACACAGTTCTGATGGGGGCGTGGCCATCCCTAAACCAACCAATCACCGTCGCGGAGACAAACGCTGCCTTCTCTTATTGGTCTCCGCGCCTATCAATCACAGGTTGAGCCCGCTGTCCTCCAGAACGGACTTTATTCCGAGATCGAGTCACGGATACGTCATGCACCTCAGATGGGTGAGTTTAACATGATTAACTTCATATAAGATACGATTGTTGCAATTAAACACGTTAATATAGGCTGAAATCGCGTGCTAATGCGGATGAGATAATGCGTGTCATTTGTTGAACGAATTAAAAGACGCAGAACTTAACACTGTGTTATGAGATCATAAAAATATGCCTTGGTCATAATCATATTTTAGCTAAATGTGAGATGCATTGTTGAATGTGAAGTGCTCACGTGGCTTTGAGAAACGCTGTGAATGTTAAAGCATCAGTGATGCAGCGGTGCAAAAATAACTTTCTGCATAATAAATGATGCTCAGGATAGTGCAGATTATTCACTGCTCGTCTGACCACAGATACATAACATATTGTTAGGGATTAATCGACTGCTGCTGAATTGCCATGTCATATTTTAGAGAGACATTCACTGCAGATTGTGCATGATCATTTTAAAGTGTCATTATGTGTGTGTGTGTGTGTGTGTGTGTGTGTGTGTGTGTGTGTGTGTGTGTGTGGTTGGAAGGTTGAATTGTTATGAGGCTTATGATAAAGGGTGCTCTAGTCATTCATCTGCTTATTTAAATGATTATGCATACAGTTCAAAGGCTTTAGGAGAATAAATTGCACTGAATGACATTATCAATGGACCCACTGTTAGTTTTCATCAATATGCAATATGCATTCATGGATATTTTTGGCAAAGCATCTCAAGAGTTCGTCAGTCTGGCAGCTAAACTACTGCATGAGATATTACTAAATAAGTCTGATTATTATTATAACAATATTTGCTTAGGATCATGCAAAAGTTATTCCTAAAGATTTCTTATGGAAAATAAACTCAATAACTGCTAGGAATTTTCACAAATAATTACAAAGAATTGTCTTTATAAACATGAAAGACAGAAGTAGTATACTCAAATAATCAGTTTAATTCACAGCTTTTGATATTTTTTTTTACAGTTTATACATTGTCCTTTTTCCATGTTTTTTCTTTTTTTTTGGAGAATTCAGTGTGCTGCCAAATTTGATAACATAAGGCTAAATCCTATTATTAAATGCAATTAAATCAAAACTATCATTTAAATAAGCTTTTGCTTCTGCAATAATTAATGTTTATCAGGTAGTTTAGCCAAAAAAAGCTGTGTATGTACATTCTACACATCCTAAAACAGATTTATGAGGTTTACATTGCACTAAAAGCCTTTTTCATTTTGACAGGCCTTCGATCGCCCCGATGATGAAGACCAGTCCATCCCGGGCCGTCCCCGACTCGAGACGAGACAGCCGCCAACTTAATTTAGGAGTGTGATTAATTAAAACAGACCTCGTAATGGAAGGCACACACACTGTGCTGCGTCTCTACAAACCCATCCATGAGTTGTGCTTCATCAGTCTGTACTTCCCAACAAGGAAATCCCGAGGTTTTTCACGAGCTGCTCGTGAAGTCCAGCCTCTGTGTGGAAATCAGCATGAAGACCCGGGCGAAACTAAACAAAGACACCAGTATTACAACTCAGCGGATGAAGTCCAGTCCTGCAAGGAAACAAAAGGAGCGATTACACAGATCTACTGGTTGGCCATCGAACACCATCAACTCCTGACGAATCTCCTGTCTTTATGCAGCGAATGCGCAGACAGACTCAAGATGGGAAACCAAGACGGGAAGATCCAGTTGGATGGAGAACATGGTGTTAGTAGCAGTAACTTTACTCTTCCTCAGTCCCCGGAGTATAAGAAAGCCTCGAGAGTTCGGAAGCTGAAGAAGCTCGGATCTAAGAAGATGATGGACAGTGCTGAAGAGTTCTTGCAGAGTAAATTAAAGAAGAAAGTGCATATGGGAGCAGAGTTTTCCCTGGGAAAAGACGCGGAAACTCCAGGATCAGGCTCCTACGTCAGCGTGTCGAGCGAGCCGTTTCTCCCCATGGATGAAGACTTCCATATCGCCAACGATGGCTGGGATTTCATGGAGGAATCTCGTTTTGAATGCGAGCTGTCTGAGTTTGACAACCAACTAGGTTTGGATAATGAGAAACCGATTGGGAACGAACGTGGACATATCAACAGTTCTGGGAATAAACATCAAGAGGGGTTTGGAGTGAATGACGATCGACTTAACCCACGCAGTGATAACATAGACATGGAAAGATCTCTGATTGAGGATCCTGTATCAGATGTGCAGGGAATCTATCAGAAAGCATCTAGACATGAAGAGATCAAGAAGAAGCCATCGTCTCCGATCGACGCTAGAAGCTCGAACCGTCGCTCCTGGACCCGAAGCCCCACGTCAAACTCTTTCTCCGGGGTTTTTAACGTGTCTTATCCTCCGTCCAACAGTCTCCGGATCATGTCTCCGGTCCTGTCACCAATGGCGTCTCAGCTTCCCAGTCCCCAAATGAACCACCTTATTGTGTTGCTGCCTGAGGAGGATGATGATGGAAATAAACGTTCGTCTAGAGACGGGCAAATCAACACACCGGTTATCGATAACAACGGCAACCGCAGGACGGCCTCGCGCCTCGACCTGAACCTCGGAAATCATTTCAATCCGAACGGAGCCACGATCTCAGGTAAGCGACCGCTCTTCTGTTACTGAAGAAGAAACTGTGCGAAGGTGTTTGTCACTTGATCATGTTTTAAAGTCCTCCTGTAGTCAATCATTTTATCCCTTAAAACTCATCTTTGATCACCGAAATGACATATTTAAACGTTTTTTTTCCTTCTAATGCCTTAAAATATCTTGAATGTAACTCGACACCCTTGCCTCATTTAGTATGTGTGGTTCTATGAATATGCAAATGAGCCCCGCCTCCACTCACTCACTCACTCACTCACTCAGAGATCCACTGGTTGACGATCACACGTTGATCTGATTGGTTACAAGGTAGTTTGTGACGTCAGAAACACCAGTGATTTAAAAAAAAGTATTCAGAAAATTCTCAGCAATGCTGGCGACTTATTAATTTACACATGCTAAAAACATTAAAAACACCTCATAGACACATAAACAGAAAAGAAATAGCCTACATTAATTAGAAAAGCTCAAAAACACATGTATTACAGTAAGCGAGGTACTCTGGCTAGTTCATTGCTGCATCATCAAATCATTTTCATTGAACATGGATTGGATCCAACATGCCAACATTATTTAGTCCTTCCAGAAAAAGTTTTTTGTGATTGTCGAGGACAAAAATCCTTGATTATGCGGCACGTTTTCTTAAAAAATGCGATGGAATATGCGGATATTTATGCAATTTTATGCAATGAAATTGCGGGAACTTGTAAAAACTGCGGTTTGATGAAAGAGAGAAAGTGGTTCCCCTGTTCCCTGTTCTCACTAGGCTACTGCCTTACTGTAAAGAGTCATTTCTTATTACTTCCTATGATAAGCAAGCACACTACATCACAGAAAGTGCTTAATATTTCAGTTCATCTTGTTTTATTTCTTAATAAACACATCAAACTTACAAAACATTGATGAGTCAAACAAGTTCTGGAGCTTTACTAGAGGAATATGCTACAACTTCTGGAAAAATTAATAAATAAAATATAAAAAAAATAAAATGTGTGCTTCCTGTTTTACAGCTTTTCGATGATGTTCACGTCGCGTAATTACGTCACTTCATAACGTTCCCATGGCAACAGGGAAAATGGCGGCTCTTGTGTGAGCCTTTTTGCAACGAAAATGCGAGGATTATGAAATCATGCAAACTCTTTATATTTTGCACGAAAATTTGCAATTTATGCGGCGAAAGTGTGGCGTATTTGAAAAAAGGCCACCGCATAAATATGAGGACTTTGGTTGATTATGCATTGAATTATGCGATCGCATAATCACGTTTTTCTGGAGGGACTGATTATAAGAGAGGCACAAAGGAAAACAAAATATACAAATAAGACAACATGACAAAGCCAATATGTGATGGTTTTAAATTGATTAAAAAAATGATACGCTGGCTGATACATCAGGTCTGTTCTTGACTATTAGCAGTCCACGTCATTAATCCACATTATTTTGCAACACGAAAGTAAGATATTTTCTTCAAATGTGCCAGATTTCCGGTTCACTAACCGCTATAGGTAGATAACTAACAAGAAGAAAATCAAAGTGCAGTAACGTGCTACAAACTAGTGCATTTATGATAATGATAATAAGATAAATTGCAATATAAAGCAGCATGACAGACTGTTTTTCTACAGCTAAAACAACTTGAAGCGAATGACACAACGAAAGCGTCACACATTTACAAGTTAAAAATAAGCTGGATAGTGATGCTTTCCTTGGCAAACACTCGTAATCTCATGTTCATTCTGATTTATTAGGCTTGTCATGTGACTCGGAACAATTGAATTTTGGCTGTGTTTGGAGAGTCTCTAAGGATCAAAGCCACCGTGTTCAAACACTCTGCACCTTCATCCTGTTGAACTGTAGGAGGCTGGGTTAAAATATCCACACGGGTCGCTTCAGAAGTCCTCCACATTAATGAGATGAAAAGGATTAAAACACTTTTGTTGCTTGAACAGGACTTCGGAAGCGCGTAAGCTGCGTCTCATGGTAGTGCTGACGAGAAAAGAAAGAATTCCCATTAAGCGTCTGCCCTTTCTGTGTTCCTTCTCTTGTGAACATCACAGCCTAAATGCACTCGCTTGATTTGATCATCGACTATCAGATGTGGGCCGAAACACACTTCCTTTGCCCAAGGCTGAGTAAAAGCAGTGAAGACTTCAGTATATAAATACACACCATCTCTGACTGTGTTTACTCGCTGCTTTTAAGAGATGTTACAAAAGGATCAATACAGAAAATGTGAGTGCTGCTTGTTTACTGTGAAATTTTAAAGTAACACCAAGTAACTTTTCCTCTTCGGTCGCCCTACTGGTTGGAAACGAAATTGTCCATTACCGCTGTCGTAAATAATTGAGCCTACCGTCGCACGCACGCTCACTGTTTACCCAGCACCGGCTTTAGAATGAACGATGTCCACAGACAAGGTAGAGTATGTTACATGATTTCATGAAAGGATGATGTATTGCGACATCAGAAACGAAGAAAAACGAAATAATGACTATTGTAGCGCTTGACGTAAAGAAGTTGAATTTTGTAGTTCTTTTTGTGGTTGGGTTACTACCCGAACCCCGAAGTTACATAGTGCCAGTAAAAGCGACACAGACCCCGTCAGGCGATGCAGACGTGCCTTTCACCCTGTTACAACCTGATGAACCACTGATAAGATTTTGGAAACATTATTTTAAGGTAAAAAATGTTACATAGTGTTGCTTTAACTCTCTGTTGATTAAGTAAGGGTTAATGCCCGACGAGGTGTCCGTTGTCAGGTTTTAATGGACGACGGCGAGGTGTAAACTGGCCGACGCGCAGCGGAGGACGGTTGCCTCCGCCGAAGTCCATTAAAACCTGACAACGGACACCTCGAAGGGCATTAACCCGCTTATACCATGGTCACTTGCCAAATAAAACATTTTTAAAACATTAGTTTATATTTTAATTAGGCTAAATCTAGTTTTTACAAATAATAACTTGCCTGACGGTTTATTTAGCAACCGGAGATATTTATAGTCCGCTCAGCTTGTAGAACCCTTCAGGTTCAAAAATGCATTTTTAGTTCATGAAACACAAAGGCATAGTTATTGTTTTTTATTACACATAAAACACTATGTGTTACACTTGTCTACACTAACCACAATGTCAGGGTTGCTTTGCAGGTAGCCGAAGACGAGGACACGGAAACTGCAGTTTATGAGATTTATTTAACAAACTATAAACTTCCAAAAACATACAGAAACAAAAGAACAAAACTCCAGGAATTCAGGAAACACACAACCATTCAAAGACGACGACCAACAAACACTGAGGGAAAACACAGGGCTTAAATGAACTGAACCAAACGAGATAATTAACTGAACACAGGTGAGGAAACTGAACACAAACGAGGAGCGGGAAAACCAACAGGACTAAACCAAAAATCACAAAAGACAGGGGAAAACGTCTCTGGTTACTTACGTAACCTATGTTCTCTGAGTAGGGAACGAGACGCTGCGGAAAGCGCAGTGGGATATTCTCTGAATGTGCCGATTGTCTGAAGCCTTATAGAATCACGCCAATTCATTGGCTGATGGCGTCCGCGCAATATGGCTCCGCCCCGACGCTCTTACGTCGCATCATACGTATTCGCGCGCGCGCCATCTGCTCCTCAGATTTCTCTGCCGAAAAGAAACTGTCAGCAGCGCGAGGAGCTTGGCCGCTAACGCAGCGTCTCGTTCCCTACTCAGAGAACATAGGTTACGTAAGTAACCAGAGACGTTCTCTTTCATAGGTTCTCTCAACGCTGCGGAAAGCGCAGTGGGAACGGACTACCAAACTCGCCAAGCTAGAGCGCTTTTATGACTGGTAGATAAAAGAGACAACGACCGAAACGAGTTCAAACAGAAAGAACCTGGGAACCCGGGGTCATGTCAAGATCCAAGCTATAGAACCTTACAAAAGTATGCGGAGAGGACCAGCCTGCCGCAACACAAATATCCTCCAAAAGTGCTCCTCTAAAAAGAGCTTGAGAAGATGCTACACTTCTGGTGGAATGTGCTCTAATGTTAAGAGGTGAAGGCAAGCCACGCACCCCATAAGCCAACGAGATAGCCTCTGTGACCCAGTGAGAAATCCTCTGCTTCGATGCAGCAAGCCCACGGCGGCTAGCACCGAAACAAACCAGAAGCTGGTTAGATTTCCTCCAACCGCCTGAGCGGTCTACATATATCTTAAGAGAACGAACTGGGCAGAGCAAGTTAAGCTCCCTATCTTCCTCAGATGAAAATGGAGGAGGGTGGAAAGCATTAAGGTTAACTACCTGAGAGCGGAAACTTGAGGAAAGAACCTTGGGGACATACCCTGGTCTCGGCCTCAAGGAAACTTTGACCAGGCCAGGGGCAAAGTCCAAGCAGGACTCGCTAACAGAAAGAGCTTGTAAGTCTCCCACCCGCTTTAATGAGGACAAAGCTAACAAAAGAGAAACCTTAAGAGTCAGAATCCTATCCGGAGCTGACTCCAAGGGCTCAAAGGGGGCTTTCGTCAAACCCTCTAGGACAACAGAAAGATCCCATGAGGGGACTCTAGGGGAGCGAGCCGGTTTCAGGCGCTTCACCCCACGCATAAAGGCAGAAACTAACCTTAACTTGCCTAGGGGAATCTCATCCGATTCCCTATGCGCTGCAATAGCCGCGACATAAACTCTGAGAGTGGTAGCGGCTGCTCCAGCCGCAAACTTCTCCTGCAGGAATTCCAGTACTGAACCAGCAGGGCAGTTAACTGGGCTCTTATCATGTGCTAAACACCAAGTCTCAAAAAACCTTCCATTTGGAAGAATATAATCTCCTTGTAGAAGGAGCTCTAGCACTCGCAATAGTCTCCTGAACGTCAGTTGGGAGACCAGAGCTTAATGCTAACGGCCTCTGATCGGCCAAACATACAGCTTCCACATGTCTGGGCGAGGATGCCATATCCTGCCCTGTAGCTGGGACAGCAGATCTTCCCTGACCGGGATCCTCCAGGGGGGAGACTCCAGTAGAGGAACTAGCTCCGAAAACCATGGCTGAGATGGCCAGAACGGAGCTACCAGGAGGAGGCGGACTCCGCTCTCTCTCACTCTGGCCAAGACCGCCGGGATCAGTTTGATGGGCGGGAAGGCATAGAGTTTCTGCGTTGGCCAAGGGTAAGCGAACGCATCTATCCCCAATGGGGCCGGGGGACTCAGGGAGAACCAAAGAGGGCATTGGGATGACTCTTGAGATGCAAAGAGGTCCACCTCCGCCTCTCCAAAAACCTTCCAGATTAGAGCCATCGTCTGGCGGTTCAACATCCATTCTCCCGATCGGAGTTTCTGTCTCGACAGAAAATCTGCTGCGAGGTTCAGAACCCCTGGGACATGAACCGCTCTTAGAGATAGGAATCTGCTCTGAGACCACAGGAGAAGGTGACGCGCATGCCTGTCTAGGGTGCGCGACCGAGAACCTCCCTGCCGGTTCACATGAGACACCACTGCCATATTGTCCGTTCTGACAATGACATGGTGACCCTCCAGAAGAGGGAGGAAATGAAGCAGAGCCAGAAAAACGGCCCTTAACTCCAGGCAGTTTATGTGCCAGGAGAGAGCCTCTCCGGTCCAGACCCCACACGCTGGTCTGCCCTCGAAAACCGCTCCCCAGCCGGTGAGAGAGGCATCCGTCGTAATCATCTGGCGACGAGATACCGCACCCATGCTGACCCCTTTCCGAAGAAAAAGAGGGTCCCGCCAAACTGACAGGGCTCGAAAGCAACTGCGCGATACCTTCAGTAGGCGAAGGGTTGACCCGGAGGGTCGAACCCCTGAGAGTTTCACCCACCACATGAAGGGTCTCATGTGGAGTAGGCCCAGCGGTAGCACGGAGGAGGCCGCAGCCATAAGGCCCAGCATCCTGCGGCAGGTGCCCACAGACACATGATGGCCTAGTGAAAAACGAGCCAAGCATGTCGTCAAGCTGGAAATCCGTGCAGGGGCCAAACGGGCCTGCATGAGAACGGAATCCATGTTCACCCCCAAGAAAACGGTGCTTTGAGCCGGAGCAAGAACACTCTTCTCCGAGTTCAACCTCAAACCGAGAGACTGGATATGACTCAGAACGACGTCTCTGTGGTGGGCCACTAGCTCCCTGGATTGGGCTAAAATGAGCCAATCGTCCAGGTAATTTAGAACACGGATGCCCTGGAGCCGCAATGGGGCCAGAGCTGCATCCATGCACTTTGTGAATGTCCTTGGAGCTAGAGATAGGCCGAAGGGAAGGACCCTGTACTGGAACGCCCTTTCTCCAACGGCGAACCTGAGGAATTGCCTGTGTCGCTGTACAACCTGGATGTGAAAATAAGCATCCTTTAGGTCTATTGTCACGAACCAATCCCCTGGCCGAATCTGAGATATGATAGCTTTCAGCGTCAACATCTTGAATTTCCCTTTGTAAAGGGCGAAGTTCAGTCGGCGGAGGTCCAGTATGGGACGCAAACCGCCGCCCTTCTTCGGGACCAGGAAGTAACGGCTGTAAAAGCCCCGCTCGGTTTCCCCTGGAGTAATCTCCTCTATTGCTCCTTTGAGAAGGAGGGAAGAGATTTCCTGCTGCAGTACAGAAGCCTGAGCGGCGCTGTCTACTACAGTAGGAAACACCCCGTTGAAACAGGGGGGATTGCGGCAAAACTGAAGAGTGTAGCCGAACCGAATTGTGCGAAGAACCCAGGACGATACCCCTGGTAAGCGTTCCCACTCTGGAAGGAAATGTGACAGAGGAGGAGGGATGTTGTAATGCAGACGACATACCTGAGTAAGGGTGCCGTGTTGACTCTCCTGGGGTAAAGAGGTTGACTGTGCAGGAGGGCCATCGGCGTCCTGGCACGTGATGGGAGGCATCGAGATTGGGGTCATGGTGACCAGGTCCGCCTGCTTCGGAGGAAAACGTAAAGTGCCTCCGAGGATGCGGCCGGTAGTTATAGAGAGCGTGGGGGGTGAGGGGAGAAAGCCGAAAGCGTCTCCTTCCTCCCGCACCAGACTGAGTAGAGAAGGTGAAATATGGCCTGCACTTCGAGACACTCTGAGTGGCGAAGGTGACAGGGCAAGGAAAGGAGAGCTGGGAGGTGGGCAGAAACGCTTGCGCGGTCTGACCCAACCCTGAGGAACCAGAGGAGCTCTCCTTTTTCTGACCGGAGGGTCAGGAACGGCTCTGCGCCGCCGGAGCAGTCGGTTTGTCGGACCGCTTCAACTGGAGGCGCTTGTGAGGCCGTTGACGGGGAAACGGGCGACCACGGGCTCCCCAAACCGTGGCAGGTGGGGGATGCCCTGGTTCGCTTCTTCTGGAAGAGAACTCCGGTCTATGAGAGGGACGTTCTCTGGGTCGCACCGGGGGGGGAGCAGAAGGTTCCCTAGCCCTCCTGGGCATGAACTGTCTGAACGCGGCTGATTGGGATTTGGAGGAGCGGAATTTCTCAACCACTGTGTTGACCGCCTCACCAAACAACCCTGTTTGAGAAATGGGGGCGTCCAAGAGGAAAACCTTCTCTTTATCACGGATCTCCGTGAGATTAAGCCACAAGTGGCGCTCCACCGCAACAGAACCAGCCATAGAGCGACCTATAGCACGTGCGGTATGCTTGGTGGCTCTTAAGGCTAAATCCGTAGCCTTACGAAGCTCCTTGACCGCTTCAGGGGTCACACCGTCACCCTCGTCCATTTCCTTCAGGACGTCCGCCTGGTAGGCCTGAAGAATGGCCATAGTGTGCAGGGTCATGCCTGCCTGCCCAGCCGCCATGTAGGATTTCCCAATGAGAGAGGAAGTAGTCCTACATGCTTTAGAAGGGAGAAGGGGGCGCGACTTCCAGGACGGCGCAGACGACGGAGCAAGATGGTCGGCTAGAGTTTCCTCAATCGCCGGAATGGCGGAATAGCCCTGTTCCACAGAACCTACCAGGTTGGTGAAATCAGCAGCAGCCGCATTAATGAGGCGCGAAGAGAAAGGCTGCTTCCAGGATCTGGAGATCTCATGATGCAGATCACTGAAAAATGGCAGCTTCCTCCGTTGAGGCCTAGAATTAGGGCCACTGAGAAGCCTTTCGTCGAGTTTCGACGACTGAGACTCACGTGGCTCGTCGGGCCAATCAATAGTGAGCTTCTCCGTAGCGCGCGAAAGCACGTCAACGAGCTCCGCGTAGGCCGCAGTAGGCCGCGCTTCCTGGCCGCTCGGCGGAATAACCTCGTCGGCGAGAGTAGGCCCGAAATCCTCGGAGTCGGAAGCCTCGGTAAAAAGTATATCCTCCAGCCCGAAAGAAACCGCGTCGCGTGCTCCCGGGCTGGGGCGCAAATAATCGTGTGAAAATTCGACTGGCATGTCTCGCGCGTGCCGAGGGGAGGGAGGGAGAGAAAGAGCGGGGCTCGTCTGCTCGAACTCCGCATCCTCAAGCTCTACATCCGAACCCCAGGTCGCGGATCCTCGAGAGGCCTCGGGAGCGCGACAGGGGGAGACGAATGATTCCCTCTCAAAGACCGCGAGCCGCAATTTGAGGGTTTTGAGCAACAAATTTTCACAGAATTTGCATTTAGACGATCCTATAACTGCCTCACGCGCATGTGAAAAACCCAAACATTTAACGCACTTACTGTGTGGGTCGTCGTTAGCGATGTAACGAGCACATGGCGGAGTACAGCGTCTGTAATCCATGGCAGCTTCACCGTAAGGAGAAACAGAGTTCCGCTTGAACAGTCGCAGAAGCGCCGAGAATAATCCTAGATGTAATTGTAGCTCAGAAAAATCACGAGCGAAGGGCAAACGTGACCGCTTCGTTCTGAAGGCAGAGAAATCTGAGGAGCAGATGGCGCGCGCGCGAATACGTATGATGCGACGTAAGAGCGTCGGGGCGGAGCCATATTGCGCGGACGCCATCAGCCAATGAATTGGCGTGATTCTATAAGGCTTCAGACAATCGGCACATTCAGAGAATATCCCACTGCGCTTTCCGCAGCGTTGAGAGAACCTATGAAAGAGAACAAGATCACAAAACAGAACTAAACACATCAAAACGTGACAGTACCTCCCCCCTCCCCGAAGGCGCGTCCTCGCGCCGTATAACATCCAAAGGGGTGGGAGGGTGGGCGCCCTGGAGGCTGACGAGGGCATGGTGCAGGTCCAGGAAGCCTCCAGGGCGGAGCAGGCTGTGGGCGTGGCCATGGCGGAGCAGGCTGTGGGCGTGGCCACGATGGTGCAGGCTGTGGGCGTGGCCACGACGGTGCAGGCTGTGGGCGTGGCCACGACGGTGCAGGCTGTGGGCGTGGCCACGGCGGAGCAGGCTGTGGGCGTGGCCACGGCGGAGCAGGCTGTGGGCGTGGCCACGGCGGAGCAGGCAGACCCTCGGGCGTCCAGGGCGGAGCTGTGGGACCCCCGGGCGTCCAGGGCGAAGCTGTGGGACCCCCGGGCGTCCAGGGCGGAGCTGTGGGACCCCCGGGCGTCCAGGGCGGAGCTGTGGGACCCTCGGGCGTCCAGGGCGGAGCTGTGGGACCCTCGGGCGTCCAGGGCGGAGCTGTGGGACCCTCGGGCGTCCAGGGCGGAGCTGTGGGACCCTCGGGCGTCCAGGGCGGAGCTGTGGGACTAGGGATGGGCTATATGGCCTAAAATCCATATTGCGATATACATTGCAGCCTCTTGCGATAACGATATATATTGCGATATATAAATTATAATAGAACAATTTCAGAACAGGTTAGATAGACCATAAGGAAAGTCAAACTGCTATGTAGGCTATTTGTTTTAAAAGAAACGTATGTAGTTTTGAGAACATTTATTATGCAAAACTTTAATTATACAACATAATGTTGCAGATTAATAAAATCCAAGTGCACTAGCTGAAAAAGCAACTACATTTAGGCTACTACATTTATGTTAAAATTGCAAACATTTTAAATTAAAGCATACACAATTGACAAAAACAGATTACCATACCTTTTCTTTTGCATTTAAATCTTTTTTTACAAGAAATATTGCGGTCACAAAGAACTTGTTTTTCCACCTCCACAAGAGACAAACATCCATTATTGTCGCGTTGTTGAGGTAACTTTTCCTTGCTTATTACCCCGAGCTTACAGTTAAAAAGAAAATGATTGAAAAATAGTAGTATAAATGCATTTAAGGAGAGATTACTATATTTTCATATCAATTCGTGTTCATTTTGACCACGAGCCATGCGCTGTCACTTTAATTCAGCACGTGCAGCACAGACTCTGTGCTGAAACGATCTCAACGCATTGCCGCACCGCATCCGCGTGCAGGCCTGTTAACATGGGTACGGAAAAAACACACACCGCATATGCCATATGAACTGCAAACGGAGTACCGGTATGTGTGAAACAGGTGTTAGCCAGAACTGTTGCCCCTACAGAGTATAGTTTGCTGCTGTTTGTCGGAAGGCTTAAATCCGAACCTAATCCAAATATGGATGTTGTACCGGTCTTTTTCACCAGGTCCTCCGTTTCGCTTTCAGACGCATGTTTACTCAAGATGACGAATATGACGATGCGTTGCTGCCGGTTGCAGCTCGTGGCTCTAAATTTTTGCGGGAAAATTGCGTCAACATGCAATATCGCGATAGTGCAATAGAATTAAAATCTCTATCGTAGACCAATTTTATATCGTTTATATCGCATATCGTTTATATCGCCCATTACTATGTGGGACCCTCGGGCGTCCAGGGCGGAGCTGTGGGACCCTCGGGCGTCCAGGGCGGAGCTGTGGGACCCTCGGGCGTCCAGGGCGGTGAGAACTCTTCAGGTGGCCACGGTGGTGTAGACCCTTCAGGTGGCCACGGTGGTGAAGACCCTTCGGGTGGCCACGATGGTGAAGACCCTTCGGGTGGCCACGGTGGTGAAGACCCTTCGGGTGGCCACGGTGGTGAAGACCCTTCGGGTGGTCACGGCGGTGAGGACCCTTCGGGTGGCCACGGCGGTGAGGACCCTTCGGGTGGCCACGGAGGTGTTATTTTTCCGGGCCTCCGTGGATCTTTGGCCGGCCACGGCGAAGGCGTATAGCCCCCCCCCAAAATTTTCTTGGGGAGAAGGACAGGTTCAGGAACAGGAACAGACTTGACATCAACTGGCGCTGGGTCAACGGGGTCTGGGTCAACGGGGTCTGGGTCAACGGGGTCTGGCGCTGGGTCGACGGGCTCTGGCGCTGGGTCGACGGGCTCTGGCGCTGGGTCGACGGGCTCTGGCGCTGGGTCGACGGGCTCTGGCGCTGGGTCGACGGGCTCTGGCGCTGGGTCGACGGGCTCTGGCGCTGGGTCAACGGGCTCTGGCGCTGGGTCAACGGGCTCTGGCGCTGGGTCAACGGGCTCTGGCGCTTCATGGGACTCGGAACTGGACGGGGCCAGCACATCAGGGGACTCGGAACTGGACGGGGCCAGCACATCAGGGGACTCGGAACTGGACGGGGCCAGCACATCAGGGGACTCGGAACTGGACGGGGCCAGCACATCAGGGGACTCGGAACTGGACGGGGCCAGCACATCATGGGACTCGGAACTGGACGGAACCAGCATTTCAGGGAGCTTGGGGCTGGGCTCAGGCTCTGGCGGGCAGGCGACGGGCTCAGGCTCTGGCGGGCAGGCGACGGGCTCAGGCTCTGGCGGGCAGGCGACGGGCTCAGGCTCTGGCGGGCAGGCGACGGGCTCAGGCTCTGGCGGGCAGGCGACGGGCTCAGGCTCTGGCGGGCAGGCGACGGGCTCAGGCTCTGGCGGGCAGGCGACGGGCTCAGGCTTTGGCGGGCAGATGGCTGGAGGCATCACTAGGGTGATGGTGATGCGGAGACCTCTCTCAAACAGGATCCTGATGAGGTAGTCAGTTAGGTCATGGCCAGCCAAGTCCATCTTTATTTTTGGGTTGGTCGTTCTGTCAGGGTTGCTTTGCAGGTAGCCGAAGACGAGGACACGGAAACTGCAGTTTATGAGATTTATTTAACAAACTATAAACTTCCAAAAACATACAGAAACAAAAGAACAAAACTCCAGGAATTCAGGAAACACACAACCATTCAAAGACGACGACCAACAAACACTGAGGGAAAACACAGGGCTTAAATGAACTGAACCAAACGAGATAATTAACTGAACACAGGTGAGGAAACTGAACACAAACGAGGAGCGGGAAAACTAACAGGACTAAACCAAAAATCACAAAAGACAGGGGAAAACAAGATCACAAAACAGAACTAAACACATCAAAACGTGACACACAACCTCCGAAGCACCGCTGTAACGTTAGGTCGACTCTCCGATGCTGGACTGGAGAGCCAATAATGTCTGTGACAGGCCATCGATGCGAGAGCAGTCTGCGGGCTCTCTGGGCTCCGTCAGTCCGTGAGAGCAGTGTGAGAGACTGAAGATGAAATAACGAAGTCGCTCATTGTTGTATTAGTATTAGCCCCAGAACAGCCGATTGCATCATCGCGCAACCCAGGACCCTGAACGAGCGCGCGCCCTGTGTGGACTGCCTGTTGCTATGGTTACTCACAGCTGTTGTAGGCAGCACATTTATTTATTAATTTCAAATGGTAAACAGGCAGTTTCACCAGAACTTCTTTACTAGGTGTCCTCTATCACTTTTTAACGGACACCCTGCAGCCAATCAGAATCGAGTATTCACCCAGACCATGGTATAATAAACTTTTAACAAAACATTCAGGAAATTTAGACCATTCTGATGAAAGTGTATTTATAGGCCTAGGCTAGAAAAATACATTTGAGAATGAATCGCTTGTTTTAAAAGACACAATTGTCCATACGGTTAATCCGCATATGCTAGTGATGTATGTTTTCGCAAAGACCTGCAGTTTTATTAATTCTTCATAGTGCCGCACGATTAATCATATCACAATCGTGATGTCTAGGCAATGCGATTATATGACGCAAAATGCTGCGATTTTATATGAAATAGCCTAAACAAATTAGGGCTATTAACGCAATTAACGCAGCATCTATTAATTTTTGTCATTATTTGGCTAGTGTTACATGATCCCGCTCTTATTCGTGCAAATGCTTTTAAACCATTCAAGCACGACAAGACAAAAAAGAGCGCGCTGCCTGTGAATGTCCTGACTGTGACACACACACACACATGCACAGACCGCGCGCCAGAATACAGTTCTCTTTCGTGCTTGAATGAACAATAACACACACAATTATGCCAAAATGTCTTTTTGTCGAGTATCTTCATAACATAAGAGCAGTGTTATGATGAAGTAAAGAGTTAGAGAGAATGAGTGTGTGAGATCCTCGTCTCTGTCAGCAGCGGCCGCTCTTAAAGGGACAGTACACAGTAGCCACTAATTATCTCTGTCGTTAAAGTTAATCAAAGAGAAAACACTCACTGCTCTTGACTAAATATCTTTTGTAACTTTAATAAGGATTAGTATAATTTAAAATGAATGCAGCACAGACTGTTTGATAACTTTATTCAATTTCTGTATATGTCCTACCTGTTAGACAGAAAGTTGTTATATTTTTTAAAGTCAAGTCAAGTCAAGTCAAATATATTTATATAGCGCTTTTCACAATACAGATTGTATCAAAGCTGCTTACAGTATCAATCAAAACAACTCAACAATGTTTGTTTATTACTGGACATCCAAAAACGACATCCAAGTTTGGTAGAGCTGATCAATGGTATGATTGTTTAATTAATTTGAATATCCCCAACTGAGCAAGCCAAAGGCAACAGTGGCAAGGAACCGAAAAACTCCATCAAGTGACCTAATGGTGTCCTAAAACTCCATCAGATCACCCAATGGAGAAAAAAAAAAACCTTGGGAGAACCCAGGCTCAGTCGGGGCCAGTTCTCCTCTGGCGTTTATGAACTAGAGGCCGAATTTACAGTAACTGTAAGATAAAACATTTATATGAATGCCTGGCTAAATAGATGCGTCTTTAGTCTAGTTTTAAACTGGGAGAGCGAGTCTGAGCAACGAACAATATCAGGAAGGCTATTCCAGAGCTTCGGAGCTAGATGTGAAAATGCTCTGCCTCCTTTGGTGGATCTGGATATCCTAGGAATGACCAGAAGCCTCGAATTTAGTGATCTTAAAGAGCGCGGTGGATTGTAGGGCGATAGAAGATCCGTTAAATAGACTGGAGCTAAACCATTTAGAGCTTTATAGGTCAAAAGCAATACCTTGTAATTAATACGGAACTTTATAGGTAACCAATGAAGTGATGATAAAACTGGTGTTATATGATCATATTTTCTTGATCTAGTAAGAACTCTAGCGGCTGCATTTTGCACTAACTGAAGCTTGTTTATTGAGGATGCAGGACAACCAGCTAATAAAGCATTACAGTAATCTAGTCTCGAGGTCATGAATGCATGAACTAACTTTTCTGCATCAGAAACAGATAGCATATTACGTAGCTTAGCAATGTTTCTAAGGTGGAAAAAGGCAGTTTTTGTAACATATGAAATATGCTTTTCAAAAGACAGGTTGCAGTCTAATATAACACCCAGGTCTTTTACTGTAGCGGATAAAGTAACAGGGCATCCTACTATGTTAAAGTTGTGTTGTGAGAGGTTTTGTAGACGGTTTTTAGAACCGATAAGTATTACCTCTGTCTTATCTGGATTTAATAAAAGAAAGTTACGCGTCATCCAATCTTTTATATCTTTAACACAATCTGTCAATTTGGATAATTTAGCGTATTCATCTGGCCGTGATGAAATATATATTTGAGTGTCATCAGCATAGCAATGGAAACTAATTCCATGTTTCCTTAGAATATTACCAAGTGGCAGCATATATATTGAGAATAATAAAGGGCCTAACACAGATCCCTGTGGCACTCCATGGTTTGCCGAAGTCATGATCGATTTTTCTCCATTTAAGTAGACGAAATGGTAGCGGTCAGATAAGTATGACCTGAACCAGCTTAATGCTTGTCCTTGAACACCAGTGTAATTTTGTAGCCGATCTAAGAGTATTGTGTGATCTATAGTGTCGAACGCAGCACTAAGATCAAGTAAAACTAGTACTGAGATACAGCCTTTGTCCGAAGCTAAAAGTAGATCATTTATGATTCTAACAAGCGCAGTTTCAGTGCTATGATGTGGCCTGAATCCAGACTGAAACTTTTCATAGATGTCGTTTTCTTGCAAGAAAGAGCCGAGTTGAGCGGACACAACTTTTTCTAATATTTTTGACATAAATGGAAGATTCGAAATGGGTCTGTAATTTGCTAGGTTATTTGGATCTAATTGTGGTTTCTTAATAAGAGGTTTTATAACTGCCAGCTTGAACGTTCTTGGAACATGACCTAAAGATAAAGATGAATTAATAATATTGAGAAGAGGCTCTTCCACTATAGGTAACACTTCTTTCAGTAGTTTAGTTGGTATAGGATCTAATAAACATGTTGTTGTTTTAGATGAAGTGATAAGTTTATTTAACTCTTTTTGTTCTATGGTTGTAAAGCATTGTAATTGTTCTTGCGGGGTGATAATTGCGGCTGAATTATAAGGCGCAAGCAAAGATTGAACGTTTACGATTTTGATTCTGATGCTTTCAATTTTCTCGGTGAAAAAGTTCATAAAATCATTACTACTGAACTGTAACAAGGTATTAAGGTTAAAGCCTAATAAATGTTTAAAAAAAATGTATAGCTTTCAATTGTATTGACTTTATGGCATTTTTATCCAGACATCAATGGCTCATTGATCATTATAGGTGTTATCAATCATTTAGTTGTTGCTAGTTTGAGTTGAGAAACACACATTTCAGCATTATCACTAATCTGTGTGTGCATTTTCCTTGAGAACCAAGCAAGTTAACTCATAAAACCATTTGTTTATTATATCGCAATCGCAATATGACATTTTCCACAAATTGTGCAGCCCTAATTCTGACTAATGATGTGTGTTTCCGCAAAGACCTGCAGTTTTATTCATTCTGCACTAAGAAGACTTTCTCAAGTGACTCTCTGTTCATTGTCTCTTGAGCCGGAGGCTGACACACACTCTTGCGTTCAGTAAGCATCTCTCAGAGACCTGAACATGTGATGATTGTGATGAACTCTAGTTCTTAGGCCGTGTGTCCACCAAAGCGGTTTTATCCTGCTGAAAACACCTAGCTGTGGCGCTTGAGAGCGTTTTGGCAGCGATTCGTTGCTATGATACAGAATATCCGCAGCACAGTTTACTTGTAACTGATTTCGCAGATAATGTTTTTTTCATCCATTTTGTTTGGTTAGCTCTGCTGGTTGACGTCGTTGTACAGAAAGAATGTTGTGACCGTTGGTCGGTGTGGTGTTAGTCCCGCCCCTCCTCCACTGTGATTGGACTGCTGGGTAAAAAGTGACAGTGATGAGCGCTACGTTTTACCCAAAGTTGAACATTCTTCAACTCTCGGCGACCTGTAAAAAACGCGGGGCGCTCAGCGCTTCAGGCCGGGGCGCTGAGAGAGGCGCTGAGCATTTTTCACGCTGAAGCGCTGAGCGCCTGGAGTTTTTACTGGTCGTCGAGTGTTGAAAAATGTTCAACTTTGGGTAAAACACATGCTCATCACTTTTTACCCAGCCGTCCAATCACAGTGGAGGATGGGCGGGACTAGTATCACACCAACCAACCGCCACATTCTGCTTGTTCAACGTCAACAGATGACAACAACAAGCAAAATAATGGAACAAAATAATTTAAAACAAGAGCCAGAGAAAATACGTTACATTGTATCGACATTTTAATATAGAATCAACACAGAAACAAAATATGTGTGAAATGAGATTCTAGTAACACTTTTGCGTATATTATGTATCATAAGGCCGTGTGTCCACCAAAGCGTTTTCTCACGCAGCTGGCATATTTTTCCAATTGTTTTCAATGGGAACGCCTCGTTTTTTAAACACCACAGCTAGGTGTTTTCAGCGGGCTTGTCCACCAAAGCGTTTTTTCACGCAGCTTGCATATTTTTCCAATTGTTTTCATTGGGAGCGCCATGCTTTTAAAACGCCATGAGTGTAACGAGGCGCTGAGCGACTAGCGTTTTCAGCAGGGGGACTAGCGTTTTCAGCAGAGCGCCAAGCGTTTTCAGCAGGGGGACTAGCGTTTTCAGCAGAGCGCCTAGTGTTTTCAGCAGAGCGTCTAGCGTTTTCAGCAGAGTGTCTAGCGTTTTCAGCAGAGCGCCTAGCGTTTTCAGCAGAGCGTCTAGCGTTTTCAGCAGAGCGTCTAGCGTTTTCAGCAGAGTGTCTAGCGTTTTCAGCAGAGCGCCTAGCGTTTTCAGCAGAGCGTCTAGCGTTTTCAGCAGAGCGTCTAGCGTTTTCAGCAGAGTGTCTAGTGTTTTCAGCAGAACGCCTAGCGTTTTCAGCAGAGTGTCTAGAGTTTTCAGCAGAGTGTCTAGTGTTTTCAGCAGAGGGACTAGCGTTTTCAGCAGAGCGTCTAGCGTTTTCAGCAGAGCGTCTAGCGTTTTCAGCAGAGCGTCTAGCGTTTTCAGCAGAGCGTCTAGCGTTTTCAGCAGAGCGACTAGCGTTTTCAGCAGAGCGTCTAGCGTTTTCAGCAGAGCGACTAGCGTTTTAAGCAGAGCGTCTAGCGTTTTCAGCAGAGTGTCTAGCGTTTTCAGCAGAGCGTCTAGCGTTTTCAGCAGAGCGACTAGCGTTTTCAGCAGAGCGTCTAGTGTTTTCAGCAGAGTGTCTAGCGTTTTCAGCAGAGCGCCTAGCGTTTTCAGCAGAGCGTCTAGCGTTTTCAGCAGAGCGTCTAGCGTTTTCAGCAGAGCGACTAGTGTTTTCCGCAGAGCGTCTAGCGTTTTCAGCAGAGTGTCAAGCGTTTTCAGCAGAGCGTCTAGCGTTTTCAGCAGAGCGTCTAGCGTTTTCAGCAGAGCGTCTAGCGTTTTCAGCAGAGCGTTTAGCGTTTTCAACAGAGCGTCTAGCGTTTTCAGCAGAGCGTCTAGCGTTTTCAGCAGAGTGTCTAGCGTTTTCAGCAGAGCGTCTAGCGTTTTCAGCAGAGTGTCTAGGGTTTTCAGCAGAGTGTCTAGTGTTTTCAGCAGAGGGACTAGCGTTTTCAGCAGAGCGTCTAGCGTTTTCAGCAGAGCTTTCAGCAGAGTGTCTAGGGTTTTCAGCAGAGTGTCTAGTGTTTTCAGCAGAGGGACTAGCGTTTTAAGCAGAGCGTCTAGCGTTTTCAGCAGAGCGTCTAGCGTTTTCAGCAGAGCGTCTAGCGTTTTCAGCAGAGCGTCTAGCGTTTTCCGCAGAGCGTCTAGCGTTTTCAGCAGAGCGTCTAGCGTTTACAGTCGAGCGTCTAGCGTTTTCAGCAGAGCGTCTAGCGTTTTCAGCAGAGTGTCTAGTGTTTTCAGCAGAGGGACTAGCGTTTTAAGCAGAGCGTCTAGCGTTTTCAGCAGAGCGTCTAGCGTTTTCCGCAGAGCGTCTAGCGTTTTCAGCAGAGTGTCTAGCGTTTTCAGCAGAGTGTCTAGCGTTTTCAGCAGAGTGTCTAGCGTTTTCAGCAGAGCGTCTAGCGTTTTCAGCAGAGTGTCTAGCAGCGTTTTCAGCAGAGCGTCTAGCGTTTTCAGCAGAGTGTCTAGCGTTTCCAGCAGAGCGTTCTAGCGTTTTCATCAGAGTGTCTAGGGTTTTCAGCAGAGTGTCTAGTGTTTTCAGCAGAGGGACTAGCGTTTTCAGCAGAGCGTCTAGCGTTTTCAGCAGAGCGTCTAGCGTTTTCAGCAGAACGTCTAGCGTTTTCAGCAGAGCGTCTAGCGTTTTCAGCAGAGCGTCTAGCGTTTTCAGCAGAGCGTTCTAGCGTTTTCAGCAGAGCGTCTAGCGTTTTCAGCAGAGTGTCTAGCGTTATCAGCAGAGCGTCTAGCGTTTTCAGCAGAGCGTCTAGCGTTTTCAGCAGAGCGTTCTAGCGTTTTCAGCAGAGGACTAGCGTTTTCCGCAGAGCGTCTAGCGTTTTCAGCAGAGCGTCTAGCGTTTTCAGCAGAGCGCCTAGCGTTTTCAGCAGAGCGTCTAGCGTTTTCAGCAGAGCGTCTAGCGTTTTCAGCAGAGTGTCTAGCGTTTTCAGCAGAGCGCCTAGCGTTTTCAGCAGAGCGTCTAGCGTTTTCAGCAGAGCGTCTAGCGTTTTCAGCAGAGTGTCTAGTGTTTTCAGCAGAACGCCTAGCGTTTTCAGCAGAGTGTCTAGGGTTTTCAGCAGAGTGTCTAGCGTTTACAGTCGAGGGACTAGCGTTTTCAGCAGAGCGTCTAGCGTTTTCAGCAGAGTGTCTAGTGTTTTCAGCAGAGGGACTAGCGTTTTAAGCAGAGCGTCTAGCGTTTTCAGCAGAGCGTCTAGCGTTTTCCGCAGAGCGTCTAGCGTTTTCAGCAGAGCGTCTAGCGTTTTCAGCAGAGCGTCTAGCGTTTTCAGCAGAGTGTCTAGTGTTTTCAGCAGAACGCCTAGCGTTCTCTTTCATAGGTTCTCTCAACGCTGCGGAAAGCGCAGTGGGATATTCTCTGAATGTGCCGATTGTCTGAAGCCTTATAGAATCACGCCAATTCATTGGCTGATGGCGTCCGCGCAATATGGCTCCGCCCCGACGCTCTTACGTCGCATCATACGTATTCGCGCGCGCGCCATCTGCTCCTCAGATTTCTCTGCCTTCAGAACGAAGCGGTCACGTTTGCCCTTCGCTCGTGATTTTTCTGAGCTACAATTACATTTGGATTATTCTCGGCGCTTCTGCGACTGTTCAAGCGGAACTCTGTTTCTCCTTACGGTGAAGCTGCCATGGATTACAGACGCTGTACTCCGCCATGTGCTCGTTACATCGCTAACGACGACCCACACAGTAAGTGCGTTAAATGTTTGGGTTTTTCACATGCGCGTGAGGCAGTTATAGGATCGTCTAAATGCAAATTCTGTGAAAATTTGTTGCTCAAAACCCTCAAATTGCGGCTCGCGGTCTTTGAGAGGGAATCATTCGTCTCCCCCTGTCGCGCTCCCGAGGCCTCTCGAGGATCCGCGACCTGGGGTTCGGATGTAGAGCTTGAGGATGCGGAGTTCGAGCAGACGAGCCCCGCTCTTTCTCTCCCTCCCTCCCCTCGGCACGCGCGAGACATGCCAGTCGAATTTTCACACGATTATTTGCGCCCCAGCCCGGGAGCACGCGACGCGGTTTCTTTCGGGCTGGAGGATATACTTTTTACCGAGGCTTCCGACTCCGAGGATTTCGGGCCTACTCTCGCCGACGAGGTTATTCCGCCGAGCGGCCAGGAAGCGCGGCCTACTGCGGCCTACGCGGAGCTCGTTGACGTGCTTTCGCGCGCTACGGAGAAGCTCACTATTGATTGGCCCGACGAGCCACGTGAGTCTCAGTCGTCGAAACGCGACGAAAGGCTTCTCAGTGGCCCTAATTCTAGGCCTCAACGGAGGAAGCTGCCATTTTTCAGTGATCTGCATCATGAGATCTCCAGATCCTGGAAGCAGCCTTTCTCTTCGCGCCTCACTAATGCGGCTGCTGCTGATTTCACCAACCTGGTAGGTTCTGTGGAACAGGGCTATTCCGCCATTCCGGCGATTGAGGAAACTTTAGCCGACCATCTTGCTCCGTCGTCTGCGCCGTCCTGGAAGTCGCGCCCCCTTCTCCCTTCTAAAGCATGTAGGACTACTTCCTCTCTGATTGGGAAATCCTACATGGCGGCTGGGCAGGCAGGCATGACCCTGCACACTATGGCCATTCTTCAGGCCTACCAGGCGGACGTCCTGAAGGAAATGGACGAGGGTGACGGTGTGACCCCTGAAGCGGTCAAGGAGCTTCGTAAGGCTACGGATTTAGCCTTAAGAGCCACCAAGCATACCGCACGTGCTATAGGTCGCTCTATGGCTGGTTCTGTTGCGGTGGAGCGCCACTTGTGGCTTAATCTCACGGAGATCCGTGATAAAGAGAAGGTTTTCCTCTTGGACGCCCCCATTTCTCAAACAGGGTTGTTTGGTGAGGCGGTCAACACAGTGGTTGAGAAATTCCGCTCCTCCAAATCCCAATCGGCCGCGTTCAGACAGTTCATGCCCAGGAGGGCTAGGGAACCTTCTGCTCCCCCCCCGGTGCGACCCAGAGAACGTCCCTCTCATAGACCGGAGTTCTCTTCCAGAAGAAGCGAACCAGGGCATCCCCCACCTGCCACGGTTTGGGGAGCCCGCGGTCGCCCGTTTCCCCGTCAACGGCCTCACAAGCGCCTCCAGTTGAAGCGGTCCGACAAACCGACTGCTCCGGCGGCGCAGAGCCGTTCCTGACCCTCCGGTCAGAAAAAGGAGAGCTCCTCTGGTTCCTCAGGGTTGGGTCAGACCGCGCAAGCGTTTCTGCCCACCTCCCAGCTCTCCTTTCCTTGCCCTGTCACCTTCGCCACTCAGAGTGTCTCGAAGTGCAGGCCATATTTCACCTTCTCTACTCAGTCTGGTGCGGGAGGAAGGAGACGCTTTCGGCTTTCTCCCCTCACCCCCCACGCTCTCTATAACTACCGGCCGCATCCTCGGAGGCACTTTCCGTTTTCCTCCGAAGCAGGCGGACCTGGTCACCATGACGATGCCTCCCATCACGTGCCAGGACGCCGATGGCCCTCCTGCACAGTCAACCTCTTTACCCCAGGAGCGTCAACACGGCACCCTTACTCAGGTATGTCGTCTGCATTACAACATCCCTCCTCCTCTATCACATTTCCTTCCAGAGTGGGAACGCTTACCAGGGGTATCGTCCTGGGTTCTTCGCACAATTCGGTTCGGCTACACTCTTCAGTTTTGCCGCAATCCCCCCTGTTTCAACGGGGTGTTTCCTACTGTAGTAGACAGCGCCGCTCAGGCTTCTGTACTGCAGCAGGAAATCTCTTCCCTCCTTCTCAAAGGAGCAATAGAGGAGATTACTCCAGGGGAAACCGAGCGGGGCTTTTACAGCCGTTACTTCCTGGTCCCGAAGAAGGGCGGCGGTTTGCGTCCCATACTGGACCTCCGCCGGCTGAACTTCGCCCTTTACAAAGGGAAATTCAAGATGTTGACGCTGAAAGCTATCATATCTCAGATTCGGCCAGGGGATTGGTTCGTGACGATAGACCTAAAGGATGCTTATTTTCACATCCAGGTTGTACAGCGACACAGGCAATTCCTCAGGTTCGCCGTTGGAGAAAGGGCGTTCCAGTACAGGGTCCTTCCCTTCGGCCTATCTCTAGCTCCAAGGACATTCACAAAGTGCATGGATGCAGCTCTGGCCCCATTGCTGCTCCAGGGCATCCGTGTTCTAAATTACCTGGACGATTGGCTCATTTTAGCCCAATCCAGGGAGCTAGTGGCCCACCACAGAGACGTCGTTCTGAGTCATATCCAGTCTCTCGGTTTGAGGTTGAACTCGGAGAAGAGTGTTCTTGCTCCGGCTCAAAGCACCGTTTTCTTGGGGGTGAACATGGATTCCGTTCTCATGCAGGCCCGTTTGGCCCCTGCACGGATTTCCAGCTTGACGACATGCTTGGCTCGTTTTTCACTAGGCCATCATGTGTCTGTGGGCACCTGCCGCAGGATGCTGGGCCTTATGGCTGCGGCCTCCTCCGTGCTACCGCTGGGCCTACTCCACATGAGACCCTTCATGTGGTGGGTGAAACTCTCAGGGGTTCGACCCTCCGGGTCAACCCTTCGCCTACTGAAGGTATCGCGCAGTTGCTTTCGAGCCCTGTCAGTTTGGCGGGACCCTCTTTTTCTTCGGAAAGGGGTCAGCATGGGTGCGGTATCTCGTCGCCAGATGATTACGACGGATGCCTCTCTCACCGGCTGGGGAGCGGTTTTCGAGGGCAGACCAGCGTGTGGGGTCTGGACCGGAGAGGCTCTCTCCTGGCACATAAACTGCCTGGAGTTAAGGGCCGTTTTTCTGGCTCTGCTTCATTTCCTCCCTCTTCTGGAGGGTCACCATGTCATTGTCAGAACGGACAATATGGCAGTGGTGTCTCATGTGAACCGGCAGGGAGGTTCTCGGTCGCGCACCCTAGACAGGCATGCGCGTCACCTTCTCCTGTGGTCTCAGAGCAGATTCCTATCTCTAAGAGCGGTTCATGTCCCAGGGGTTCTGAACCTCGCAGCAGATTTTCTGTCGAGACAGAAACTCCGATCGGGAGAATGGATGTTGAACCGCCAGACGATGGCTCTAATCTGGAAGGTTTTTGGAGAGGCGGAGGTGGACCTCTTTGCATCTCAAGAGTCATCCCAATGCCCTCTTTGGTTCTCCCTGAGTCCCCCGGCCCCATTGGGGATAGATGCGTTCGCTTACCCTTGGCCAACGCAGAAACTCTATGCCTTCCCGCCCATCAAACTGATCCCGGCGGTCTTGGCCAGAGTGAGAGAGAGCGGAGTCCGCCTCCTCCTGGTAGCTCCGTTCTGGCCATCTCAGCCATGGTTTTCGGAGCTAGTTCCTCTACTGGAGTCTCCCCCCTGGAGGATCCCGGTCAGGGAAGATCTGCTGTCCCAGCTACAGGGCAGGATATGGCATCCTCGCCCAGACATGTGGAAGCTGTATGTTTGGCCGATCAGAGGCCGTTAGCATTAAGCTCCGGTCTCCCAACTGACGTTCAGGAGACTATTGCGAGTGCTAGAGCTCCTTCTACAAGGAGATTATATTCTTCCAAATGGAAGGTTTTTGAGACTTGGTGTTTAGCACATGATAAGAGCCCAGTTAACTGCCCTGCTGGTTCAGTACTGGAATTCCTGCAGGAGAAGTTTGCGGCTGGAGCAGCCGCTACCACTCTCAGGGTTTATGTCGCGGCTATTGCAGCGCATAGGGAATCGGATGAGATTCCCCTAGGCAAGTTAAGGTTAGTTTCTGCCTTTATGCGTGGGGTGAAGCGCCTGAAACCGGCTCGCTCCCCTAGAGTCCCCTCATGGGATCTTTCTGTTGTCCTAGAGGGTTTGACGAAAGCCCCCTTTGAGCCCTTGGAGTCAGCTCCGGATAGGATTCTGACTCTTAAGGTTTCTCTTTTGTTAGCTTTGTCCTCGTTAAAGCGGGTGGGAGACTTACAAGCTCTTTCTGTTAGCGAGTCCTGCTTGGACTTTGCCCCTGGCCTGGTCAAAGTTTCCTTGAGGCCGAGACCAGGGTATGTCCCCAAGGTTCTTTCCTCAAGTTTCCGCTCTCAGGTAGTTAACCTTAATGCTTTCCACCCTCCTCCATTTTCATCTGAGGAAGATAGGGAGCTTAACTTGCTCTGCCCAGTTCGTTCTCTTAAGATATATGTAGACCGCTCAGGCGGTTGGAGGAAATCTAACCAGCTTCTGGTTTGTTTCGGTGCTAGCCGCCGTGGGCTTGCTGCATCGAAGCAGAGGATTTCTCACTGGGTCACAGAGGCTATCTCGTTGGCTTATGGGGTGCGTGGCTTGCCTTCACCTCTTAACATTAGAGCACATTCCACCAGAAGTGTAGCATCTTCTCAAGCTCTTTTCAGAGGAGCACTTTTGGAGGATATTTGTGTTGCGGCAGGCTGGTCCTCTCCGCATACTTTTGTAAGGTTCTATAGCTTGGATCTTGACATGACCCCGGGTTCCCAGGTTCTTTCTGTTTGAACTCGTTTCGGTCGTTGTCTCTTTTATCTACCAGTCATAAAAGCGCTCTAGCTTGGCGAGTTTGGTAGTCCGTTCCCACTGCGCTTTCCGCAGCGTTGAGAGAACCTATGAAAGAGAACGTCTCTGGTTACTTACGTAACCTATGTTCTCTGAATAGGGAACGAGACGCTGCGTTAGCGGCCAAGCTCCTCGCGCTGCTGACAGTTTCTTTTCGGCAGAGAAATCTGAGGAGCAGATGGCGCGCGCGCGAATACGTATGATGCGACGTAAGAGCGTCGGGGCGGAGCCATATTGCGCGGACGCCATCAGCCAATGAATTGGCGTGATTCTATAAGGCTTCAGACAATCGGCACATTCAGAGAATATCCCACTGCGCTTTCCGCAGCGTCTCGTTCCCTATTCAGAGAACATAGGTTACGTAAGTAACCAGAGACGTTTTCAGCAGAGTGTCTAGGGTTTTCAGCAGAGTGTCTAGGGTTTTCAGCAGAGTGTCTAGTGTTTTCAGCAGAGCGTCTAGCGTTTTCAGCAGAGCGTCTAGCGTTTTCAGCAGAGCGTCTAGCGTTTTCAGCAGAGCGTCTAGCGTTTTCCGCAGAGCGTCTAGCGTTTTCAGCTGAGCGTCTAGCGTTTTCAGCTGAGCGTCTAGCGTTTTCAGCTGAGCGTCTAGCGTTTTCAGCAGAGCGTCTAGCGTTTTCAGCAGAGCGTCTAGCGTTTTCAGCAGAGCGTCTAGCGTTTTCAGCAGAGCGTCTAGCGTTTTCAGCAGAGCGTCTAGTGTTTTCAGCAGAGCGTCTAGCGTTTTCAGCAGAGCGTCTAGCGTTTTCAGCAGAGGGACTAGCGTTATCAGCAGAGCGTCTAGCGTTTTCAGCAGAGCGTCTAGCGTTTTCAGCAGAGCGTCTAGCGTTTTCAGCAGAGCGTCTAGCGTTTTCAGCAGAGCGTCTAGCGTTTTCAGCAGAGGGTCTAGCGTTTTCAGCAGAGCGTCTAGCGTTTTCAGCAGAGCGTCTAGCGTTTTCAGCAGAGCGTCTAGCGTTTTCAGCAGTGTCTAGCGTTTTCAGCAGAGCGTCTAGCGTTTTCAGCAGAGTGTCTAGCGTTTTCAGCAGAGCGTCTAGCGTTTTCAGCAGAGCGTCTAGCGTTTTCAGCAGAGCGTCTAGCGTTTTCAGCAGAGCGTCTAGCGTTTTCAGCAGAGCGTCTAGCGTTTTCAGCAGAGCGTCTAGCGTTTTCAGCAGAGCGTCTAGCGTTTTCAGCAGAGCGTCTAGCGTTTTCAGCAGAGCGTCTAGCGTTTTCAGCAGAGTGTCTAGCGTTTTCAGCAGAGTGTCTAGCGTTTTCAGCAGAGTGTCTAGCGTTTTCAGCAGAGCGTCTAGCGTTTTCCGCAGAGCGTCTAGCGTTTTCAGCAGAGCGTCTAGCGTTTTCAGCAGAGCGTCTAGCGTTTTCAGCAGAGCGTCTAGCGTTTTCAGCGGGCTAAAAGCGCTTTGGTGGACACACAGCCTTACATTAGGTGCACGATTTTGGATAAAATCTTGTGAATTTTGAATGAATGATCCGGTGTGATT
>CM070832.1:1389205-1529205 GCA_036326025.1 Chrosomus eos
ACTTGACTCTGGCTGTTCAGTCACGGCCAGGCGTAACACCGGGATGATGGCCCACTTGGCAGCATGTACGGACATCAGCGGGGTTTCAGACACGCTGGAAATCAACCCTGGATGGCCATAAACGGAACCGGTGTCTGACCTGACAGTTGGCTCAAGTACGGCGTTCAGATTCTCAGGCTGGGTGGGCGAGATGTGCACTGGCTCTGGATGGGTGATTTCCTCTCCGTGGGTGTCGCAGGGCCCGACGGTAAATGGCGACCCATTATGGAGAAGCACCCACTCGACAAAAGTCTCAAAGTTCTCTCGAGGTCCCAAACCGGGTAGGCGTGCCTTAGTCTCTGCATTGAGGCCAGTGTGGAAGAAAACACTCAATGAGCGATCGGGGAAAGAGCTAAGGCATGCCAGGTCGAGATAAGCCGTGGTGTGAGCCTCGAGAGATTGCTGGCCTTGTTCCAGCAACATCAGCTGCATCGAAGCATTCATCGTTGATTTTAGGTCGGTTATTCTGTCACGGATTGGTGTAGGCAGGAAGCACGAGGAGACGAGGAATAACAATTAACAGGAATTTAATGCTCAAAGAACTCAGGAGAATCAACACATACCATACAAACGCAACATATACAATAACCGACAAGGAGTGAGGGAGAACACTGGGTTTACATACACAGGGAATGGATCATGGGAACAAGACACAGCTGGGGCAAATTAACTAGACACAGGTGAAGGAACTGAACACAAACGAGGAGCGGGAAAACTGAGACGCAGGACTAAACCAAAACACAGAGAACAGATCAGGGAAACAAACGAGACACGGCTGGGACAAATGAACTCATAAAGACTAATTAACAAGACAACAGTTGACAGGGATAACATTGAAACACACATGGGCAAACACTAAACGTGACATTGAGATTCTGTTTCTTTCACTGTTTAGTCTATTGCTCTATCATATTTTATCTTTCATTTAATATCACAGCACATGTTTAGAGCTGCAGGACTGGGTCAGGGGTCCAAATGTGAAGATACCAGTGAAATATCACAATTATATATTACAATTTTAATGCATACCAGCCTAATTAATGTGGATTTAAAACATTATTATAGACAAGTAAGCAGTCATTAATCAAATAAGAACAAATAATCAAATTACAAATAACACAAATAAATACAATAGAACAAAGATAGGCTAAAAATTAAATAAACCGTGTATTTTCCTTTTTTTCAGGTACAGGATTTAAATAAAGTAATCAAATGTCCAATAACACTGCATATTCATTACTGTATAAATTAAATGGATCTTTATAAAGTTCAGTGAGTGATTTCTTTGTCTTTTGTTGTTTTATTAATATTAAAACACAATAAACCTGCTGTCCCTTTAAGATAATACACAAATCCAATAATCATGCGTTTTAAGTTTTATTTCTCAACTGTCTACGTTCACTTAAAATATATCCAACTATGTTTAATAGGATGTATTTACATAATTTTGTGTGAATTCGTCTTTTCAAGCGCCAAACGCGAAAGAGAATATAATTTAGTATTCACATGCTGTCTTTGGATGTTTGCGTTCATGAAACCTGCAAACGTCCTGTAATAATGTAGGGAACCACGCGTTATACATAAATCACATAGCAGTTCATGTTTTACTACGAGTCAATAATTATAAGTATAAGGTATATCGAGTCCATAATTAGTTTTAATCTAAATGACACGTGAATATGCATTTAGAGCAAATTATATGCAGAATAGAGTTTGCTCACAGCATTTTTACCCTTCAAACTTATTTTAATTGAAAATAGCATGATGCATTTATCTGCAATATGCCTCTAATATGAGCTCGTATTATCAGTGTATCATCAGCACAGACATATTGAACCGGTCATTCGCTGTGTGTGTGTGTGTGTGTGTGGATCAGCCCGAGGCTATTAAACACACTGCAGATCTGTGTACTCTAACATGACATCATCTGTGTCACACACACACACACACACACACACACACACACACACACACACACACACACACACACACACACACACACACACACACACACACACACACACACACACACACACACACACACACACACACACACACATCTGACAGCTGCTGATCTTACCTAGATCTCAATCAACACTGACCCAACAAACAGCCACAGTTTCAAGCAATCACACTACGAACATGCTAAAACCAGCTTATAGCAACCAAGCAATTACATTAAACGTGTGACAACTTGCCCCGGTCTGACTTACAGAGACTAGATTTACATATATATGTCAACTATAAATCGTTAGAATGAATAGATTTATTCTTTTAGTTTCAGTTCGGTTGAATTACTGTAGAAATGTCTCATAAAACAACATGTGATTTGAACGTGTCTCAATGTGAGGTTGTTTTCTGACGCCCCCTGGAGGAAAAAACTTTAAAAACTCATAGGAATCAACATCTACTTTACATTAATGTGTGATCATCTAAAATTATTGTACTTGCTGACAGTCAGAAGGTTGTTTCATTGTTCTCATGTTAATGTGTGAATGATGTGTATTTGTGTTTCAGGAAACTCTGAGTTTGTGAGCACTAGTTGTGGTTGTCCAGATGGTGGCGCTGTTTAATCTCTAATAATTTGAGTTTGTGATTTAAACCGATGGAATGAAAACAGTCCAGCTGCTTTTGTTTCACTGTGTTTTTACTCCTGAGTGAATGTGCATCTTAATTTCATGAGATGCAGGACCTCGTCTGCAATCACTTTGAGTTTGCATTTGGAGCAGACCCAGATGTTTAGTCAGCGTTTGGAGGTCCAGCGACCGCTGCATTATCATAACGAGACGCCATTAATCACGGCAGCCTCTGCCTTCATTCTCATTACCAAAAGTGTGTTTAATGCCACCGACTGAGAAGTTTGCCAAGGAAATGTATGTTAATTAGGATGCAACTTCTCCAGTGAGCTTTATTTTATTCCTGACCCATTAAACTCATTTCAGACAGATATAGCAGATATAGATGCGTTAGTGTAGTCAAACAGTCATTCACTTATTACATATAGACACACAGCGCTGAATGTTCCTACACTGACATCTTATATTATACAGCAAAAATACAGCAATCTGGAACAAAAAAATTCTAAAAGAAAAGCTGCTTTATTGCATTGAGCTCAAATAATATCAGTAAAGACATATTTTAGACATAGATAACCAATATACTATTCCACTATGTGTCGTTGTAATCATTAAAGCAATGATTTAGGCTACGTCTACATTAATCCCAATACATTTGAAAATGTGTTTTTGTTTAAAAACGCTCTTCGTCCACACTAGTGTTCTCAAACGCTAAATTCACCTTATACTGCGCATGCGTAAAAGCTCACTGAGATGATACAGACAGAAAATAAATAAAGTTATCACGCAATGCTTCTGTTTGGTCATCTCTGCAGGACTGTGATATGAAGAGTGTGTGAAGTAACATATTTGAGCAACAGTGTGAAATGTGAAAATCACAATACCAATATAAACATGAATATCTATTGGTACAACATGCGTCACATGACTAAGCTTTTTAAATACCTCCGTTTTGACAGTCCACACTACAGCATGAAACTGCGTTTTTTAAATGTATCCACTCTGGAGTTCATTTTCATTCATTCATAATTCATTAATTTCATTTTGTCTGCAGAAAACTCTCTGTTGCGGCCGGAGGACATCTGGATGCTGGACGGGGAGGAATCCATTACCCATGATCCTTTGTGTCGTCCCAGCAGACCCGATCACCTGGACTTCCTGAGAATCACGCCACCTGAGGATGACATCATCGGAGACACTCCATACTATCCAAAGCTTGGACTAACAGTGAGTCAATCAGCGTACTTACAGTCATATAAGTGTAAATATGAGCAGTGCACCTGTTTTCAACTGTGATAATATTCATAAATGTTTCTCGAGCATCAAATCATCATATTATAGTGATTTCTGAAGGATCATGTGACACTGAAGACTGGAGTAATGATGATAAATTCAGCTTTGATCACAGGAATAAATTACACTTTACTATATATTCACATAGAAAACAGCTGATTTACATTACAATAATATTTCACTGTTTTTACTGTTTTTTTGATTAAATAGATGAAGCCTTGGTGAGCAGAAGAGACTCTTTCAAAAACATAACTTTTTAAAATTGAGTATGTATTCTTAATTTAGTTTTTGCTGCTCTTCTGTGGACATTCGAAGAAGTTTTATCCACACAATCATGACGAAACGCACATTGAATCACTTGCTGTGCATAACATACAGTATATTACACATATTTCTGTAATTTATCTTTATCGGCCGATTATAGCTTTATATAGTTTGATCTATAAAGAGCTTTGAGACTGACTGTACAAATATATTTGACAAGAAATCTGAGGTATATTTTTACAGACTAGAATAAAAAATATTTTATTTTTCATAACCTACAGGTGAAAGTCGAAAAATTTGAATATCGTGCAAAAGTTATGATTTTGATGATTATAGCTTACAGCTTATGAAAACCCCAAATTCAAAATCTCAAAAAATTTGAATATTACATGAAATCAATTAAAAAAAGGATTTTAAATACTGAAATGTCGGCCCTCTGAAAAGTATAATCATGCGTATGTATATAGTTATATATACTAAATATATTAGTTTCACCTTTTAATTTGAATTACTGAAATACATGTTGCACGATATTCTAATTTTTCGAGTTTCACGTGTATATATTGTATTGTTATATATTGTATTGACAACTCATCAATTAAATATTCACCATCGTATATTCTGCATAATTGGATGTTTTTAAATAAACACTGACAAAAACTACACAAGTTTTAGGACTGGACGATATGATGATTTATATAACATTAATATAAGTGATCACCCAGATTTAGACCTATACTGTATTTATATTAGGGGTGTAACAATACATCATGTCACAATATATATCGCAATACAAAATGCAACAATATGTATCGTGTATTTCACCCAAAATAAAAATTTCAGAGTTTTAGTGTCAGTACTACATTTAACTGCTATATATGATGTATAATAATGCAATGGGAGAATATTTGTGGGTCCTGATAATGCCAAATGTCTGATGTTTCCAGTAAAAAGTGTAATAATTATTTTAAATATATCTAGTCAGTGAAAGAGTGCAAGCATATTCGTCTAAAATAATTCTGTATTTTCAGCTTCAGAATCATGAATATTGTTATTCTGGTGTCTCTATTTCATTTACACACAATGTAATACCAAATTTATCATTTTAAGAAACAGCCATTTTTTTATTAACCTTTTATCATATGTCTTGAAGTATCGCAATAATATGGTATCGTGAGTTCAGTATCGGGATATGAGGGAATCGTTACACCCCTAATTTATATAAAGCGTTTACAGGCAAATTTGCTTTATGTATTTCCCCGACTGAAATCAGGCTCATATAAATGTGAGAATCATGATATCCACGGGTCACTGGATCTTTGGGAAGCTGTGAGAAACACTATATCCAGTCCAAGCTTTAGTTTAAACTGATAATCGTTTGTTTTACTGCCGTTTCACAGTTTCTCCTGTTAAATCCAGTCACACACATCTCTTCTGGCACTGTCACATGATCCTTCAGAAATCACTATAATATGATGATTTGAAACATTTATGATTATTATCAGTGTTGAAAACAGCTTCATATTTTTGTGCAAACCGTGATTAATTTTTTTCAGGATTCTTTGAAAGTTCAAGAGAAAAGCCTTTCATTAAATATATATATATATATTTAGCATTATTATAAATGTCTTTACTGTCACTTTTGATTAATTTAATGCGTCCTTTCTGAAGAAAAGTATTAATTTCCTTAAAAAAAAAAAGAATAAAAAATAGTATTGACCCCAAACTTGTGAACGGTGGTGTATATGAGTGGTCATAATAGTATTATTCCTGGTGTCGGTGATCGCATCGGCTGAAACTTCCTCCAGATTCAGACTGGAGATATTATGTTCATAAACACTGAGTTCATATGGAGCTGTGGATTAAAGTCAAACACACACAGGCTTTGTGTAAGAAGTGTTTCAGGTCCAGGGGTCAGATTCACACACTCGTTATTTTAAAGATCCCAACGGACTGAGTCATGTTAATAACTGTGACGAGTCTTTCTCTCTCACTGAAACACACACACGCCACACACACACACACACACGCACGCACACACACACACACACACACACACACACACACACACACACACACACACACTCGCAGTGACCAGTATAATTATGATCAATTATGATCTTTTAAATGTTTCGGAAGGCTCTTCTGCTCACCAAGACTGTGTTTATTTGATCAGAAATACAGTAAAATAGTGAAATATTATTATAATGTAAATCAGCTGTTTTCTATGTGAATATATAGTAAAGTGTAATTTATTCCTGTGATCAAAGCTGAATTTATCATCATTACTCCAGTCTTCAGTGTCACATGATCCTTCAGAAATCACTATAATATGATGATCTGATGCTCAAGAAACATTTATGATTATTATCACAGTTGAAAACAGTTTTATATTTTTGTGGAAAACATACATTTTATTTTTCTCAGGATTCTTTGATGAATTTAATGTTTAAAAGAACAGCATTTATTTGAAATAGAATCTTTTGTAACATTATAAATGTTTTTACTGTCACGTTGGGAATAATGGGAAATTTACTGACCCTGTTATAAATAAAATATAAAATTATGAATTTATAAAAATAAATATTTATCAAACAAGCTTAATATTTTCATGAAAATATTAAAGACTCTCAAATTGAGTTCCGAGTCTCTTATGAACCAAATCAGCGTCTTTCTTTTTTCTTTCTTTCTTTCTTTCTTTCTTTTCTTTCTTTCTTTTTCTTTCTTTTCTTTCTTTCTTTCTTCTTTCTTTCTTTCTTTCATCATTTCTTTTCTCTTTCTTCTTTCTTTCTTTCTTTCATCTTCTTTCTTTCTTTCTTTCTTTCTTTCTCTTCTTTCTTTCTTTCTTTCTCTTTCTTCTTTCTTTCTTTCTCTTTCTTTCTCTTTCTTTCTTTCTTTTTCTTCTTTCTTTCTCTTCTTCTTCTTTCTTTCTTTCTTCTTTCTTTCTTCATTTCTTTTTTTCTTTCTTTCTTTCTTTCATCATTTCTTTCTCTTTTTTTTCTTTCTTTCTTTCTTTCATCATTTCTTTTTCTCTTTCTTTTCTTTCTTTCTTTTTTTTCTTTCTTTCTCTTTCTTTCTTTCTTTCTTTCTTTCTTTCTTTCTTTCTTTTCTTTCTTTCTTTCTTCTACATCCATCCATCCATCCATCCTTTTTCTATTTTTATTTCTTTCTTTCTTTCATCCATCCATCCCTTTTCTTTATTTTTTCTTTCATTCTTTCCTTTGTCCATCCATCCATCCTTTCTTTCTTTCTCTCTTTCTTTCTTCCATCCTTTCTTTCTTTCTGTCTTTCTTTCACATTGTAATAATATTTCACAATTTTAAACTCTATTTTTGATCAAATAAATGTAGCCTTGGTGAGCAGAAGAGACTTATAATTATTCCAGACTTCTGGCCGGCGAATCAGCAGAATATAGATGTGTGTGTGTGTGTGTGTGTGTGTGTGTGTGAGAACATACCAGCATACCGACACTCCCGTGACTCCACCTGAACACACACAACACACACACACACTGATCTCAGAGCAGATTAGACGGGTGTGACACACAACACAATGAAGCGTAAATGTCAGACGAAATGGCTTGATGAAGGTGATGATTAAGGCTTTGTCTCATCGCAACAATAGATCATGTGATCTTACTGTTATGCATAGGGTTAACTCTGTTCGCCAGATCTAGTTTGATTGTTCTGGATCAGGAGCTTTAGTTTGTTGTCGTGTTCCTTGTTTTTACGGCTCAAGAAACAGCAGTAATCGGCCTCTCTGTGTCCAGGTTCACTTGCATAAGAAGAGGTTATAATCCTGGTTATAATCGCACTAATGTAGGCCACTACACATGCAGAAGCTTTTGAGTACATTACAGTGTTAATATTTATAGTTAAGAGAGAGGAAGTATATGTTATATACGAGCTTTAACACGTCCAGAGCGTTTGAGTCCCGGAGAGACGCAGTCTTGTTTCAGTTCGGTCTGAAACACATTTATGAGAAACAAGAATTCAATTATTTTATCAGCTGTTATTTTTTTAAAATTTCAAATTATTATATTTTTTTGCCTTTTATTTGATGTTTTTGCCTATATTTATAATATTAGATTGAGAAATTATATTAGATGGCTTTATCAACGGATCAGATAAAAAAAAATGTTTGCCTTTATTTTAAAAAAAAAAAATTTGGCCCATATTTTTAATAATACAATGATACATTTTATTAGATGATTTTTTTCAGCTGTAGTCAGATTTTTTTATTATTACAAATTATATTTTTTTGCCTTTTATTTGATGTTTTTGACTATATTTTTAACATGATAATGATAAATTATATTAGATGGCTTTATCAACTGATCAGATAAAAAAAAAACTTTTTTGCCCTTATTTGATTTTTTTGGCCCATATTTTTAATAATACAATGATAAATTATATATGATGATTTTTTTTCAGCTGTAGTCAGATTTGTATTTTTTTGCCTTTATTTTTGTTTGTATTATATATAGTATTAAGTATATTAATGTTTTTACATTATTATGTAAGAATTTATTATTTTATTCTAGTTACAAACATGTTTTAGTTTGTAACTTTTATTCTAGGTATGTGTTTGTTTACTTATTATTTTTTAATAATATATAAATAAGGTGTATGTTCTGATTATAGTAATTTTATCAGTTAATAAAAACCTCTTGTAATGCATTTATTTACTTGTACCCGTCACAATTTCCTCAAATGTGTTTTCAAAATTTTCTACCAGGTTGAAATGAAATGGTCTTTTTTTTCTCTCTAACTAACGATCTAACTATAACCAGTCTCTAGAAGTTGTGCAGGACGCGTCACTGATTCCTGATCCTGTATTCAAGCATGACAGGTCAGCGCTATAGCAACAGAGAGGCGTGGCCAATGACATCAGCAGAGCTGATTATAGCCAGGGTAGCTCCGCCCCCTCCACCTGACCCACAGGAGATTAGAGAAAGGGGGAGGAGCCAGACACTGAATCTCAGCGCTGTGTTTGAGTAATCAGACACTCACAGGTGAACTTCTTCCCATGTTAAGAGCCGAACAGACACAGAGGGAGTGGTTAAAGCTCAAGGTAATCAAACCTGCGTAACTCCTTCAACTTTCTCCGGGGGAAAACACACGTTTGGATGCAGAGACAGATCAGGAAGTGTCTTATTCTGGGGGAAATATCCATGGGACTGTTTAAAGGAAAAGCCTGGACTTTGTATGCGTCAGCACAGTGAGTTTTTCCTTCTCCTGCCTGGACTAGAACAACACTGAGAAACTTTAGACTCTCTGTTTTCCTTTTCTCACTCGAGGATCGCACTTGTGTGTGTTTGGATCTCTGGATTCTCTATAAACCCTGAACAGAACAACAAACGACTGCTGGCACAAAGTGTTTCCAAATGTGACGGAGAGAAACACGGGGATTTTCACAGACAAAACCCTTTTGTTTGAAACTAGAGCGCACGCAGGGTGAAGTAAAACTAGAGATGGAGTTTATCCCGCATTAAAGGCTCGTTCACAGCTATAAAGATTACTATATCTTAGCATACACATCATAATTATGTTTATTATAAGCACGTGTTGTGTTTTTCCTCATCTACTCCTGCTTTAAATGCTCAAGCTCTTTAAAGCAGGATGGATTATGATTGGCTCTCAATGTTTTGATCATTCATCCGCAGGGAAATATAGTTGTGATATTGTTCCTTAAATACATTTATAATGATTTCTAAAACTTAATCATCATCGTGTTTGATGTGAACGGGCCTGTGTTTATTGCACTCCATAGGAATCAATGTAAACAGGAATATGGATCCATCCAGTAGGTTTTCTTCAAGGTCAGATCAGTCGTCGGCTGTGTTGACGTCCTTTCGAACTTTGCACGATGAAGATTCAAGTCCGAATGGTCATATTCCTTTAATCCCAAAATCTAGAGAGGAAAAGTTGCCGGGATCTCCCGTTCAGGATTCTTCACGAACATCGTCAGATCCGTTTCTCGTGCACGTGACCCGCGTGGAGACGTACATCGACGACGACGATGATTCGAAGAGTGCCGTTCAGAGAAGGTCATGTGACCCCGAGGAACAAGAGAAGAAACCCGAGAGCCTCGTGGAGAGATCGCTCCGAGACGCTTCGGCTCTGAGTCGAACGGGAAAACTCAACCGGTCTCTGGATCTTCCGTCGCGCGTGTCGAGCGAAGCCTGGAAAGAGATGCGGTCGCTGAGCGTTCACACGGTTCGAGAGGAATCGGCCACATGCAGGAACGTGAGCAGCTGGAGACGATCCGTGCCGTTCTGCACACAAGTTGAGGACGTTTCTATCGAGGATCAACAAGAAGGGAATTCGGGAACAGATCCGGAATCACAAGGAGATCCTCGAACTGGAGATCTTCAGACTGGAGATCCTCGAACTGGAGAACCTCGAACTGGAGATCCTCAGACTGGAGATCCTCAGACTGGAGATCCTCAAAGTGGAGATCCTCAAAGTGGAGATCCTCAGACTGGAGAACCTCGAACTGGAGATCCTCAGACTGGAGATCCTCAGACTGGAGAACCTCGAAGTGGAGATCCTCAGACTGGAGATCCTCGAAGTGGAGAACCTCGAAGTGGAGATCCTCGAACTGGAGAACCTCGAACTGGAGATCCTCGAACTGGAGATCCTCGAAGTGGAGATCCTCGAAGTGGAGATCCTCGAAGTGGAGATCCTCGAACTGGAGATCCTCAAAGTGGAGATCCTCGAAGTGGAGATCCTCGAACTGGATATTATCAAACTGGAGATTTTGAAACCTCATTCTCAAGTCTTCAGATTGAGACGAAAGTCATTTCCGAGACTGTTTCGGGAACGTCCCCTTCGGACAACAAACCGGACACCAAAACTGTTGACAAATACCAGATTCCCGCTTTGTTTAGCGGTTTACGTGTGCTAAAGAAAGGAGCGATCGGAGACGAGCGGGAAACGGTGTCAGAAATCAAACAGCGCGACACCGACCGAGCTCTTCTCAATCTCAAACAGCACGTCAACAAAGCCAGAGTCGAACAGCTGAACGCCTCCAACGTTACCAAAAAGAAAACCGAACCTAGAAATCTGTCTGAAATCACTAGTTTGCTACACAAAGGCATCAGAGAGGACGACCCGAACGGAGAGAGCTCGGGAAACGGGAGTAAACCGGCCACCGATTCCACGTACGATGCGCTAAAGTCCAAACTGTTCAGCGCTAAGCCTGCTAAGAAGGATCCGGTGGAGGCGGCGCTGGATCTGGACGCTGTGAGGAAGAAGAAGAAGAGCGATAAAGAGTTGCTGAGGTCCATCTTCCAGAGACAGTCCAGCAAATCTCCAGCCGTCGACATCAAGAGCCCGACCGAGCTCAAAGTATGTGGATTTATGATGGAGATTAAACGTTCTGACAGGGGAGAATATCGTCTTTAGATAAAGCCTCGACAAACGATACAAAAACATTTGGAAAATTAACAAAAATGTGACATAAAAGCCACACAAGTCCTATTTATCTAATAGCAATCATTTATTATTCAGTTTTTACTTCATGGTTTTGTTTACATAGTCTTTGAAATGCATTAATTTCTAGCATCAGAATTATTTATTAATAATTTTATTATTTTATACATATATATATATATATTATACCGTTCAAAAGTTTGGGGTCAATACGATTTTTTTTAAAGAAATTAATACTTTTCTTCAGAAAGGATGCATTAAATTTGATTTAAAAGTGACAGTAAAGACATTTATAATAATGCAAAATATGTTTGTTTTTTTAATTAAATGCTTTTATTGAAATTCTTTCAAAGAATCCTGAACAAAATGAATCACGTTTTATTCACTCACCAAAACCATTAACCATTTATTCACTTTTGGTATTTGGTGAGTGTTAATCTCAGATCCTTTGGTATACTAGATTTTAAAGTGCTTTATTCATTAACTTACCTTTAGTTAATTATGAGAGACTAAATATTAATTCTAAATTAAATAAAATTCCTGCTAACTGGGAACGTTCTGGCAAGCTTCTCTCAAAGTTATAATCATACATTCTTCATATGATGTCTATTCAAAGTCATCTGGTGTTAATGTTCTCTAAATATTAGCACAAAAACATAATTTATACATCATTCATGGAATATTTCAGTTAGATAAAATAACATGCCCATAATGTTTGAAGAATGATAGAATCGAATGTTTCTTTAATGTTCACATAATCAAGAAACATTTCTAAAACATAAAAAACCTGGAAGTTTTGAACGTTCAGAAATAACATTTTCATGGGAACATATTTTTGTTACGCTGGATTTTTTTCTTTTAATGAATTAATTACCTTTATTTAACCAGGAGAGAAAGACTCACTGAGATTAAAATCTCTTTTACAGGAGTGTCCTGACCCATATACAATCATACAAATAAGATATATAAACATAAGAAATGCAACCGGTTAAAAATATGGTAACACTTTATTTCAATGGTCGACTTTAGACATTCTACTAACTATAAATAATGCAACTACATGTCAACGAACTGTCATTAGAGTATTAGTAGACTGTATGTTTAATATCTAATAACAGTTTATTTCGATGGTCCCTCAACAGACTATAAGTGGCAACTACAAGTCAACTTATTCTACTAACCCGAACACCCCATAACCCAACAGTCTACTAATAATAATAATATTAATACATTTTATTAGTAATGCGCCTTTCTCAAACTCCAGCGCTACAGCATACAGAAGAAAATACTCTATATGAGATTATTACTCTATAAATACTAATACTCTAATGAGAGTTAGTTGACACGTAGTTACTTATAGTTAGTAGAATGTCTAAAGTGGACTATCGAAATGAAACATTTACACATCTTTAATTTACTCTGAAGATTAAAATTTTTAATTGGCTACAAGACACCAAATCTTTCAGCTTCCTCTCAGTCTAGAGAAGATTGCAATCTGATGTTGCTGCATATTATTTTAATGCAGTGATTTTTAATTTCCTCTGAGACTTATGTTTTGCACTGTGTGTGTGTGTGTGTGTGTGTGTGTGCGTGTGTGTGTGTTTCTGCTCAGTCTGAGGTGACGTCTCCGTCGGATGGCGAGGACCGAACGCCTGGGCGTCTGCAGGCCGTCTGGCCTCCACCCAAAGAGGACGGAGAGGAGAAGGTGGGCCTGCGTTACACTGAAGCAGGTGAGAGGCTTTTTACTATTATTATTATTATTATTTTTTTAAAATCCCTTATTTTTCATTTTCTTCAAGGGTCGGTATAATGCCGCTTTTCACAAGATGTAAAATAAGTCACCCAGAGTGTGTCACATGATCCCTCAGAAATCATTCTAATATGATGATTTGATGCTCAAAAAACGTTTATGATTATTATCAATGTTAAAAATTGCGCATAAGCGCTTTGTGCCGCACTGTATTGGAGCCTTTCTTATCATAATACTTTTGCGCAATGAAAGATTATTAATAGCCTTTCTTGTTCTGTCCTATCGATCATATGTTGCTGCCTCATTAAACAGCTGTGATATACATTTAAAACATGTCTTAATTTTATAGTAGCTTAGGCTATATCTAAATCTTTCTGATTTTTGTTATCTTGGTTTTTCAAGAATGTATTTTACAACAATACAAAGAGCAATGTGTAACGTTTGACCAGATTTCGTGCTACACTTATTGTCTCTTATTTGTTCCCCACTAAATGTTTTTTTTTTTTTTTTTTACTAAATGTTCAGATTTTATACAATTATTGTGCACTTGTGATTTTTCTAGACTAAATTTTACTGCTGAATTATGCACAAATCTAGTTTATAATATAATTTTTGTCATAGATTTTGATCATATATTTTTTGGATTTGTTGTTTTTCTTTATAATGAAGATGTCTGTATTAAGTAGATTGTGTTTAACACATAAAAGAGTGAATATCAGTTAACACACAGAGTTCTAGAAATTCTACTTGATTTAAAAAATAAACTGCGCTGGTATCGGATTGGTTTCGGTATCGGCTGATACTCCAAATTTTGGTATCGGATCGGTTTTGAAAAAGCGGTATCGTTGCACCCCTAATTATAAATGTCTTTACTGTCACTTTAAAATCAATTTATTGCATCCTTGAATAAAGGTATGTTATGAAAAGTGACAGAAATGACATTTTTAATTTAGTAAAAGATTCTATTTGAAACTTTTTGAACTTTGAAAGAATTCTGAATAAATGAAATGTATGTTTTCCACAAAAATATAAAACTGTTTTCAACTGTGATAATAATCATAAATGTTTCTTGAGCATCAGATCATCATATTATAGTGATTTCTGAAGGATCATGTGACACTGAAGACTGGAGTAATGATGATAAATTCAGCTTTGATCACAGGAATAAATTACACTTTACTATATATTCACATAGAAAACAGATGATTTACATTATAATAATATTTCACAATATTACTTTTATCAAATAAATGCAGCATTTGAGAACAGTAGAGACTCTTTCAAAATTAATGTATCAAGCTTGGTATAATCATAAGATAGTAAGATCAGTCACAAACATGATCTAATTTAGGCCTCTTAAAAGTGCTCGTCCGCTCCTAACAACTTTGAGCTTAAGACCTCTTTTAAGGGTTAGGATGCTTTCTGAATTACTTTTTTCTTTATTAGGATTCTTTCTTTAATTTTAAGAGTAAACGCCCACATTTCTACGAATTTTCCTAGAATTTTGTCACTAGGAGCTTCTCTTTTCATTAAGAGTCTTTATGAATACGGGCCCTGGTGTTTTGAAAAAACGTTCTATTAATGTTTCTGGAAGAACGTTTGACTTTGAGAGAACCTTGAACATTAACTAAAGTTATAGAGCGAGTGAAGCTCATTGATGTTTTATGTGTCCTGCGTGATTGTGCGGCTCTGTAATGTGTTTCAGTGTCATGTGACTCTTAATCAGATGTTCAATTACTAATTATGCAAAGCCTGTTAATGGCTTTTGACTGGAAACACAAAACCAGCCGTACTGGTTACTCCAGCTCTGACCTTAAAGTCCCTGTAAAGTCAGAATTAAGTATGTGTTCTGAGTTTGTCACACCACAGAAAAATGTGTTATTAGTCACCCAGCCAAATTTGAATGATAAAAAAAGCCAGCAAGTACATAAAATAAGCTATCAAAATCTTGAAAAAATGAGCAGTAGTCTCTGCTCTCAAACGCTGGGGGTGTGTCCGCTGGCTGCGCTGAAACCACGCCCACTCGCGGGAAAGCTGCCGACCGTCGCCACCATAGACATCATATAGGTAGACGCCCTATTGAGTGCTACTGCCTATTGGCACGGACGAGAATTGGAGCCGCCATCTTAAACCGGTCATCCGCTCCGCTCAGTGTAATCTGAATGGCAGGTGAAATGAGCTGTCAGCGCATTAAATTAATCATATCTCACTGAATACTGAACTGATTTTCACGCGGTTTTTTTTCCTGCAAAGGTAATTCATGTAGCTATGATACAGGACACATGGGTCGGCGTATTTTAATATCCATAGTAGGCTTAACAGTAATATAATATTCTGATATAAGTTATAAAGTGACCAGACACAATATGTGTGATGAAGGATATAATGTATTTGATAAATCACACACTATAAATATAGGCCTAATAAAGAAGCAGAAACAGATAGTTGCAGTAAAGTAAGATATTTTAATAAGTTGAAGAAACAATTTATGGTATGTGACACGCACATACACACGAACAGACACACAAACCAACACGAACAGACAGTCTCTCTCTCTCTCTCTCTCTCTCTCTCTCTCTCTCTCTCTCTCTCTCTCTCTCTCTCTCTCTCTCTCTCTCTCCTCTCTCTCTCTCTCTCTCACTCACACACACACACACACACACACACACACACACACACACACACACACACACACACACACACACACACACACACACACACACACACACACACACACACACACACACACACACAGCAGCCGCGAATCCACCGAATGCAGCCACCTGTAATAAAAATTGAGAAGATCGCTTTTCAACGTGTTTGTATCTATTAAGTTTGGACAACATTAAGCCTATACTTTTTTTTATTGTATGTGGAGGGGACAATGTCGAGACCAAAGCCCTATTCGGATTAACTTTACAAGGGTAGATGGAGTAAGTTAATGATGTAATTTTACCACAGGACTTCTGTAATATCAATAGCCAAATCGCATGTGATAAGATATAGGTTATCAATAAAACTAGAAGTTGGAGGGGTAACTCAATTTGTGCATCGCTGTCATGCGTGTATTAACGTTACATTGCAAACACAAATACGCAAACACAAATAACCTATACAACAGGGCAGTTGAATGCTTATCTGATAACCTAGAAGCTCTTGTAATTATTACTTTAACAGTTACTTCACCTCTCCATGCCGGGTGAACACCGGCTGATGCAGTAAACAGCATTTCACAACGATTTCAGTACAGTAATAGCAAATATCCTTGCTCCTTCTCGATTATCTGGTAATATTCTATTCACAAAATACAACCAATAGTACGGTAATCTTAAGACTTACTTGTGAAAAGCCCTATTTTCGATGGTCCGGCGACTAGAACAGGAAAATGCTCCACAAAGCTCTGGCATCTTATCTGCTGCCACGCAATGAAACTAGGAATACGACCGGTTCAAGATGGCCGCCGGATTTCTCGGTTTCCAGCGGCCAATAGGGCTTCTAGTCTCTATATGATTTCTATGGTCGCCACACTCAACTCTAAGCCTTTAAGGGGGTCGCACACCGGACGCGCAGCTCCAGGTCATTTAAATTCGAACACATTATTCTCTATGAGAGTACACACACCGGCGGCGTCTGTCCGCGGCGCCCAGCAACGGCTCTGGACCGTGTTCAAAATCCTGCAGCGCCACACGGCGCCATTTACATAGTTATATATTAAATTTACATTTATGTGTCTCAAATAGTAGTAATGTATATACGGACTTAGCCCTGTGCTGGAATATTCATTTAGTTCTATATTTATTTAAATAAATCAGAAAATTGCTGATGTTATCAGATTTTCAGGTGAGAGTTGTCCTAGACGTGGCGTGGCGTGGCGCTGAGCTGCGCGTTCGGTGTGCGACCAGCTTAAGAGCCGGAATGAACGCTCGCACGGTGGGCACGCACTGCCGATGATGGCACCAGTTGTCGGCGCGACGGGAGAATGAATGCCGAGGCGGGAGTCAGTTCGCCCCCATTCACCAGTAACAGCGGATTATCAGTGAATCGCAGTTGGCTCCGATGAAAGTTTATACAACTATCGTGTAAAATGATCACTTACAGAGGTGGGTTTTGGCGGTGATCCTCAGCTCTCCATCAAGGTGTCTCTTCACAAAATTAATCCACTTCTTCTTGATGTAATCGTTTTTCGGAAATTTAAATAAGGACACCGATCCGTTTGTGTGATCCGGTGATCGCATCCAGGTAGTACGCATTTCCGTGACGAAGGCATAGCTAGCTAGCTAGCAATCTGTAGGCTGTTACTAATAATAGTACTGACAGTAACTCGCGATTGAGCAGCCTCAGCGGCTCCAGTGCGTCATCAAGTAGGGGCGTGTCCAGGAGCTCGGGGGCTCCAGTGCGTCATCGAGTCCCCGTTTTAGCCCCGCCCAGAAAATCCGGAAAATAGCAATGGTGAAAAACTGTTTAACGGTCTAACTCCACAATTCAGTACTTCACAGTTCACAGTCTTTGTAATATGTTTTAGCAATACATCTCTAACATTTATAATGTGTTTAGAATTTTTTTTTAAAATTGCCTTTACAGGGACTTTAAAGCAGGGCAGGTCAACCTCCCTCGAGGTCCACACACACACACACACTCACACTCACTCACGCACATGCGCACTCACACACACACACACACACTCACACACGCACTCACGCACAAACACGCACGCTCACACACGCGCACTCACTCACACGCACGCACAAACACTCGCACAAACGCGCGCGCACACACACACACACACACACACACAAACACACACAGTGCTCGTCTGAACGTGTAAAACGTCTCTGGTTACTTACGTAACCTATGTTCTCTGAATAGGGAACGAGACGCTGCGGAAAGCGCAGTGGGATATTCTCTGAATGTGCCGATTGTCTGAAGCCTTATAGAATCACGCCAATTCATTGGCTGATGGCGTCCGCGCAATATGGCTCCGCCCCGACGCTCTTACGTCGCATCATACGTATTCGCGCGCGCGCGCCATCTGCTCCTCAGATTTCTCTGCCGAAAAGAAACTGTCAGCAGCGCGAGGAGCTTGGCCGCTAACGCAGCGTCTCGTTCCCTATTCAGAGAACATAGGTTACGTAAGTAACCAGAGACGTTCTCTTTCATAGGTTCTCTCAACGCTGCGGAAAGCGCAGTGGGAACGGACTACCAAACTCGCCAAGCTAGAGCGCTTTTATGACTGGTAGATAAAAGAGACAACGACCGAAACGAGTTCAAACAGAAAGAACCTGGGAACCCGGGGTCATGTCAAGATCCAAGCTATAGAACCTTACAAAAGTATGCGGAGAGGACCAGCCTGCCGCAACACAAATATCCTCCAAAAGTGCTCCTCTGAAAAGAGCTTGAGAAGATGCTACACTTCTGGTGGAATGTGCTCTAATGTTAAGAGGTGAAGGCAAGCCACGCACCCCATAAGCCAACGAGATAGCCTCTGTGACCCAGTGAGAAATCCTCTGCTTCGATGCAGCAAGCCCACAGCGGCTAGCACCGAAACAAACCAGAAGCTGGTTAGATTTCCTCCAACCGCCTGAGCGGTCTACATATATCTTAAGAGAACGAACTGGGCAGAGCAAGTTAAGCTCCCTATCTTCCTCAGATGAAAATGGAGGAGGGTGGAAAGCATTAAGGTTAACTACCTGAGAGCGGAAACTTGAGGAAAGAACCTTGGGGACATACCCTGGTCTCGGCCTCAAGGAAACTTTGACCAGGCCAGGGGCAAAGTCCAAGCAGGACTCGCTAACAGAAAGAGCTTGTAAGTCTCCCACCCGCTTTAACGAGGACAAAGCTAACAAAAGAGAAACCTTAAGAGTCAGAATCCTATCCGGAGCTGACTCCAAGGGCTCAAAGGGGGCTTTCGTCAAACCCTCTAGGACAACAGAAAGATCCCATGAGGGGACTCTAGGGGAGCGAGCCGGTTTCAGGCGCTTCACCCCACGCATAAAGGCAGAAACTAACCTTAACTTGCCTAGGGGAATCTCATCCGATTCCCTATGCGCTGCAATAGCCGCGACATAAACCCTGAGAGTGGTAGCGGCTGCTCCAGCCGCAAACTTCTCCTGCAGGAATTCCAGTACTGAACCAGCAGGGCAGTTAACTGGGCTCTTATCATGTGCTAAACACCAAGTCTCAAAAACCTTCCATTTGGAAGAATATAATCTCCTTGTAGAAGGAGCTCTAGCACTCGCAATAGTCTCCTGAACGTCAGTTGGGAGACCGGAGCTTAATGCTAACGGCCTCTGATCGGCCAAACATACAGCTTCCACATGTCTGGGCGAGGATGCCATATCCTGCCCTGTAGCTGGGACAGCAGATCTTCCCTGACCGGGATCCTCCAGGGGGGAGACTCCAGTAGAGGAACTAGCTCCGAAAACCATGGCTGAGATGGCCAGAACGGAGCTACCAGGAGGAGGCGGACTCCGCTCTCTCTCACTCTGGCCAAGACCGCCGGGATCAGTTTGATGGGCGGGAAGGCATAGAGTTTCTGCGTTGGCCAAGGGTAAGCGAACGCATCTATCCCCAATGGGGCCGGGGGACTCAGGGAGAACCAAAGAGGGCATTGGGATGACTCTTGAGATGCAAAGAGGTCCACCTCCGCCTCTCCAAAAACCTTCCAGATTAGAGCCATCGTCTGGCGGTTCAACATCCATTCTCCCGATCGGAGTTTCTGTCTCGACAGAAAATCTGCTGCGAGGTTCAGAACCCCTGGGACATGAACCGCTCTTAGAGATAGGAATCTGCTCTGAGACCACAGGAGAAGGTGACGCGCATGCCTGTCTAGGGTGCGCGACCGAGAACCTCCCTGCCGGTTCACATGAGACACCACTGCCATATTGTCCGTTCTGACAATGACATGGTGACCCTCCAGAAGAGGGAGGAAATGAAGCAGAGCCAGAAAAACGGCCCTTAACTCCAGGCAGTTTATGTGCCAGGAGAGAGCCTCTCCGGTCCAGACCCCACACGCTGGTCTGCCCTCGAAAACCGCTCCCCAGCCGGTGAGAGAGGCATCCGTCGTAATCATCTGGCGACGAGATACCGCACCCATGCTGACCCCTTTCCGAAGAAAAAGAGGGTCCCGCCAAACTGACAGGGCTCGAAAGCAACTGCGCGATACCTTCAGTAGGCGAAGGGTTGACCCGGAGGGTCGAACCCCTGAGAGTTTCACCCACCACATGAAGGGTCTCATGTGGAGTAGGCCCAGCGGTAGCACGGAGGAGGCCGCAGCCATAAGGCCCAGCATCCTGCGGCAGGTGCCCACAGACACATGATGGCCTAGTGAAAAACGAGCCAAGCATGTCGTCAAGCTGGAAATCCGTGCAGGGGCCAAACGGGCCTGCATGAGAACGGAATCCATGTTCACCCCCAAGAAAACGGTGCTTTGAGCCGGAGCAAGAACACTCTTCTCCGAGTTCAACCTCAAACCGAGAGACTGGATATGACTCAGAACGACGTCTCTGTGGTGGGCCACTAGCTCCCTGGATTGGGCTAAAATGAGCCAATCGTCCAGGTAATTTAGAACACGGATGCCCTGGAGCCGCAATGGGGCCAGAGCTGCATCCATGCACTTTGTGAATGTCCTTGGAGCTAGAGATAGGCCGAAGGGAAGGACCCTGTACTGGAACGCCCTTTCTCCAACGGCGAACCTGAGGAATTGCCTGTGTCGCTGTACAACCTGGATGTGAAAATAAGCATCCTTTAGGTCTATCGTCACGAACCAATCCCCTGGCCGAATCTGAGATATGATAGCTTTCAGCGTCAACATCTTGAATTTCCCTTTGTAAAGGGCGAAGTTCAGCCGGCGGAGGTCCAGTATGGGACGCAAACCGCCGCCCTTCTTCGGGACCAGGAAGTAACGGCTGTAAAAGCCCCGCTCGGTTTCCCCTGGAGTAATCTCCTCTATTGCTCCTTTGAGAAGGAGGGAAGAGATTTCCTGCTGCAGTACAGAAGCCTGAGCGGCGCTGTCTACTACAGTAGGAAACACCCCGTTGAAACAGGGGGGATTGCGGCAAAACTGAAGAGTGTAGCCGAACCGAATTGTGCGAAGAACCCAGGACGATACCCCTGGTAAGCGTTCCCACTCTGGAAGGAAATGTGATAGAGGAGGAGGGATGTTGTAATGCAGACGACATACCTGAGTAAGGGTGCCGTGTTGACGCTCCTGGGGTAAAGAGGTTGACTGTGCAGGAGGGCCATCGGCGTCCTGGCACGTGATGGGAGGCATCGTCATGGTGACCAGGTCCGCCTGCTTCGGAGGAAAACGGAAAGTGCCTCCGAGGATGCGGCCGGTAGTTATAGAGAGCGTGGGGGGTGAGGGGAGAAAGCCGAAAGCGTCTCCTTCCTCCCGCACCAGACTGAGTAGAGAAGGTGAAATATGGCCTGCACTTCGAGACACTCTGAGTGGCGAAGGTGACAGGGCAAGGAAAGGAGAGCTGGGAGGTGGGCAGAAACGCTTGCGCGGTCTGACCCAACCCTGAGGAACCAGAGGAGCTCTCCTTTTTCTGACCGGAGGGTCAGGAACGGCTCTGCGCCGCCGGAGCAGTCGGTTTGTCGGACCGCTTCAACTGGAGGCGCTTGTGAGGCCGTTGACGGGGAAACGGGCGACCGCGGGCTCCCCAAACCGTGGCAGGTGGGGGATGCCCTGGTTCGCTTCTTCTGGAAGAGAACTCCGGTCTATGAGAGGGACGTTCTCTGGGTCGCACCGGGGGGGGGAGCAGAAGGTTCCCTAGCCCTCCTGGGCATGAACTGTCTGAACGCGGCCGATTGGGATTTGGAGGAGCGGAATTTCTCAACCACTGTGTTGACCGCCTCACCAAACAACCCTGTTTGAGAAATGGGGGCGTCCAAGAGGAAAACCTTCTCTTTATCACGGATCTCCGTGAGATTAAGCCACAAGTGGCGCTCCACCGCAACAGAACCAGCCATAGAGCGACCTATAGCACGTGCGGTATGCTTGGTGGCTCTTAAGGCTAAATCCGTAGCCTTACGAAGCTCCTTGACCGCTTCAGGGGTCACACCGTCACCCTCGTCCATTTCCTTCAGGACGTCCGCCTGGTAGGCCTGAAGAATGGCCATAGTGTGCAGGGTCATGCCTGCCTGCCCAGCCGCCATGTAGGATTTCCCAATCAGAGAGGAAGTAGTCCTACATGCTTTAGAAGGGAGAAGGGGGCGCGACTTCCAGGACGGCGCAGACGACGGAGCAAGATGGTCGGCTAAAGTTTCCTCAATCGCCGGAATGGCGGAATAGCCCTGTTCCACAGAACCTACCAGGTTGGTGAAATCAGCAGCAGCCGCATTAGTGAGGCGCGAAGAGAAAGGCTGCTTCCAGGATCTGGAGATCTCATGATGCAGATCACTGAAAAATGGCAGCTTCCTCCGTTGAGGCCTAGAATTAGGGCCACTGAGAAGCCTTTCGTCGAGTTTCGACGACTGAGACTCACGTGGCTCGTCGGGCCAATCAATAGTGAGCTTCTCCGTAGCGCGCGAAAGCACGTCAACGAGCTCCGCGTAGGCCGCAGTAGGCCGCGCTTCCTGGCCGCTCAGCGGAATAACCTCGTCGGCGAGAGTAGGCCCGAAATCCTCGGAGTCGGAAGCCTCGGTAAAAAGTATATCCTCCAGCCCGAAAGAAACCGCGTCGCGTGCTCCCGGGCTGGGGCGCAAATAATCGTGTGAAAATTCGACTGGCATGTCTCGCGCGTGCCGAGGGGAGGGAGGGAGAGAAAGAGCGGGGCTCGTCTGCTCGAACTCCGCATCCTCAAGCTCTACATCCGAACCCCAGGTCGCGGATCCTCGAGAGGCCTCGGGAGCGCGACAGGGGGAGACGAATGATTCCCTCTCAAAGACCGCGAGCCGCAATTTGAGGGTTTTGAGCAACAAATTTTCACAGAATTTGCATTTAGACGATCCTATAACTGCCTCACGCGCATGTGAAAAACCCAAACATTTAACGCACTTACTGTGTGGGTCGTCGTTAGCGATGTAACGAGCACATGGCGGAGTACAGCGTCTGTAATCCATGGCAGCTTCACCGTAAGGAGAAACAGAGTTCCGCTTGAACAGTCGCAGAAGCGCCGAGAATAATCCAAATGTAATTGTAGCTCAGAAAAATCACGAGCGAAGGGCAAACGTGACCGCTTCGTTCTGAAGGCAGAGAAATCTGAGGAGCAGATGGCGCGCGCGCGAATACGTATGATGCGACGTAAGAGCGTCGGGGCGGAGCCATATTGCGCGGACGCCATCAGCCAATGAATTGGCGTGATTCTATAAGGCTTCAGACAATCGGCACATTCAGAGAATATCCCACTGCGCTTTCCGCAGCGTTGAGAGAACCTATGAAAGAGAACATGCAGTGAATCATATTGAAGAAAAAAAGGTTTCTTTCTCAGTGTCTCTGTCTAGTTTTCCAGCACAAATATATAAACATTCTCAAATCAAGACACAAAAAAGTTTGTGCTTAAAACAACAGTGGTGCCATTGTTTTTACTTTGAATTAAGATTATTTTTCTGACCCCATTTGCAGATATTTCTCGTTTTAAGTAGAAATCATTTTCAGAACACAAGTAATCTTAATTTACGAAAACAACACAAAAATACTAAGGATGAATTATTATTTTTTTCAGTCTACATCATAAACTTGCACTGACTTGAATTTAAGTTTTATGAGCTTTAGTTGAATATGACTAAAATAATCAATGCTTTTAAACACAATCATAATATTTCCCAGCTTCTTTGAAACGTAGTCTGACGTCTCAACAACCCAGCTAACAAAAATATGTTCTAATTAAGTTATGAAAAAATTTCAAAATGCCCAGTTTTTAAATAATGTTTTAATCATGTATTTTCTTGGTTATGTGAATGTTAAAGAAATATTAATGGAATCAAACATTATGGGAATGTTACTTATGAAAGTTCTCTGAAATTAGTAACATTTGAAAAAAAAAAAAGTTTTAAAGACGAATTAAAACTTTGTAAAATGAACAAAAATGTTACATAAAACGTCACGGGTTACGTATGTAACCCTTGTTCCCTGAGAAAGGGAACGAGACACTGCGTCACTGTTGTATACATCCGCTTATGCCGTCACACGCTACGTCATTGCGCAATGCCAATAGGATTGGACTCGGTTTCATTCATAAATTCAGACGCGGTACGCTGAAGGGCGTTCCCCTAGAGTCGTCATCGACGCAGTTCGAGTTCCCTCGAAAGGGAACCCACACAAATCTAAGATGAATATAAGTCCTATTTATCTAATAGCAATCATTCATTAATTATTCATTCTTTACTTCATGGTTTTGTTTACAGTTCTTAAATGTAACTAAGTTCTTATGTATGTAAGAAATAAAAAATAAAATAAAAACCATTTATTTATTTAATTTTTTTTCTTAGGTTTTTATCTGATTTTTAAAGGTCCAAATAAACATTTCAGAATTTCAGGAAAAGTTCCATTATCTTTGCTGTTTGTGTGTGTCAGTTTTATTTCTACTGCGCTTTATACAATACAGCTTGTTTCAAAGCAGGTAATTAACAGAATCACTGATAATATAATAGTGTCATTATTAAGTGTCCGTGTGTGTGTGTGTGTGTGTGTGTGTGTGTGTGTGTGTGTGTGTGTGTGTGTGTGTGTGTGTGTGTGTGTGTGTGTGTGTGTGTGTGTGTGTGTGTGTGTGTGTGTGTGTGTGTGTGTGTGTGTGTGTGTGTGTGTGTTCCTCAGAGCACCAGGCCGCCCTCCTCCAGCTGAAGAGAGAGAGTAAAGAGGAGCTGGAGAAACTGCATGTAAGTGGAGAAACTGCAGTACTGACGGAGAACACCAGGTGTCCCGAGAGGCCGTGTAATCGAGCCCAGACACCATCTTCTCTTCACACACACACACACACACACACACACACACACACGTTTGTTTTTGTGACTTATGAGGACATTCCATAGGCGTAATGGTTTTTATACTGGACAAACTATATATTCTATCCCCCTACACTGCCCCTGTCCCTAAACCTACCCCTTACAGGAGACATGCTGCATTTTAACATTTAAAAAAAAACATTGTTTTTTATGTTTTTTAAGCTGTTTGAAATATGAGGACGCATGCAATGTCCTCATATTTCACGTGTAAGTTGTAAAACCAGTGTAATACCCATGTCATTATACACATTTGTGTCCTCATATATCACAAAAACAAGCACACACACACACACACACACACACACACACACACACACACACACACGCGCATACTCTCTCTCTCACACACTCACTCACACACACACACACACACACACACACACACACACACACACACACACACACACACACACACACACACACACACACACACACACACACACTGCTGTTTCTCACTCACACGGGCGGGGGCGGGGAGGGGGGTTATTATAGCCAAACATACACAAATATTTTTATCTTGAGATAAAATTAACTTTAAATGAAATGTAAACAATTTTACATACAGTATTTTTGTAATTTTGGATAAATTATATTATATAGTAGTCAACATTTGAAGTGGATCATTAAAGTTCATCAAAGTTGTCTTACGACTAGAACGGGTATTGTTCAAAATGTATAAAGGTTTTGATCCACTTCAAAAGTTGACTACTTTATATTACGAATAAAATATGATATATTCTAGCTATCTGTAATATAATTAAATAAATGATTAATTTTTGTTTAGTTTTTTTTAACATGAACAACATCAGTCAAAATTAAGTTTTAAATATAAAAATAAACAGCACAGATAAAAGGAAAAATAAATAACAAATACACAGATTAATAAAAGGTTGAGTCAAAGATTATTACTTTTTTTTAGATTTTACAAAAAATGTTCTTTTTATAATGATTAATATTTTTAAAAGATTTATTTATTTCATTATATAATATATATAATTGTTTCTTGCGGAAACAACAAAGAGATTAAATGAAATTAAGAAATGCTATTTATTTTGTTTAACTAATACAAATGACAAAACACAATTATATCTATCTATCGAAATAAAAAACAAACGTTTTTAACAAATAAGAAATGTTATTTACTTATAACTTTTTACCAAAATAACAAAAAAAACATGTATATATATATATATATATATATATATATATATATATATATATATATATATATATATATATATATATATATATATATATATATATATATATATATATAAATACAACTGGAAAAAACACACAATAAAATTACTAAAACTTTAACTAAAATTAGCCTGAAAACAAAAAATATATAAAAAAGCTATAGTAGTATCTCATTGATGATATAATTATTTATATTAAATGATATATATTTTTTCCTTTAGTGTCTGCATCATGTATATTGTAGACCAGGATCATGTGTTAATAAAACAGTCAGTTCTTCATGTAATGCGAGAAAGCGTTCAGTCTCTCTGTCAGTTTAGCACTAAATGCAGATTTACTGTAAGGCTCGATGTGCCAGGTTATGAGTACGGCTCCCTGCAGCCCATCTGCAGTCTGGACTATATAATGTTTTATCTTTTTTGAAAGTATATAAAACCACGAGAGCCGATGTGGAAAATCAGTGACGTAGACGAGCGACTGTTTAACGAGCACAACGTCACGAGAGACTCTCAGGATCAACACTTCTGATCCGCTATATATTCGCTATAGTTTAGAAAATGGTCATAACATATTAACTGAGTTGATATTTGACAGGTTTTGTCCGTCCTTCTGTTAGACTCTCACACATGAATTATGTTGAATATCTGTCAGCTGTTAAATTTAACTACACAATTAGATAATACCAGTTTAGCTCAACCAGTGACCCACAATGCTTCATGTTGTTCAGTCTGTGTGTAAAAAGAGCATTAGTTATTAAAGAAAAAACACTTCAGCAAAACATGATCAGCTCATAGTGACCCAATCATTTTTGCTCACAAATGTTACTGGTAGTCTCTGTATGAAGAATATTTGGGTATAATATGTCACTTTATTTTGCTCTCCTCACTTACAGAACTGAACTATAGTGTCCTGCACACACTAGTAAAACAATATCAAAAAATATATCTGGTGTCTGAATAATTTTTGGTTTGACTGCGTGTATACAGGTGCTGATCATATAATTAGAATATCATCAAAAAGTTGATTTATTTCAAGAATTCAACTTGATAGGTGCAAACCCTGCTGGAAAATGTAGGAACACAGCCAAAATAACCCAAACCTGGGTCAATGACCACGGTATATCTGTGTAATTACTGTGTGATTTCATGTAATATTCTAATTTTCTGGGATTTTGATTTTGTGGGTTTCATAAGCTGTAAGGCATAATTATCAAAATTATAACTAAGGCTTGAAATATCTCACTTTGCATGTAATGCGTCTATATAATATATTAGTTTCACCTGTTAAGTTGAATTCTTGAAATCAACTTTTTGATGATATTCTAATTATATGACCAGCACCTGTATATATAATGTCACATTCAGCCCGTCTGCCAGAGAAAGCCTCTCGTTCTCATCAGCACTCTTGCTCGCTGCAGCATCATGTATTTCTATGTTTAAAGCGGGGGACCTTTGACTGTAAACGGGGATATTGAATGTGAGGAAAGCCTGGATGTTCTGATGGACTCCAGATGCTCCTCGTATGAAACGAGATGATGTTTTTCGTCTCGAGATCTCTGTAAAGCTGCGTCGAGGCGTCACGTTCACTCAGGAAAACCCTCCATCATCTCGGACTGAAGGAAGAGGTTTAATGTGCCGCCTTACTAAACCATTACAAACCATTACAGCGTAACCAGCGTAAACCATTACAGCGTAAACCATTACAGCGTAACCAGCGTAAACCATTACAGCGTAACCAGTGTAAACCATTACAGCGTAACCAGCGTAAACCATTACAAACCATTACAGCGTAACCAGTGTAAACCATTACAGCGTAACCAGCGTAAACCATTACAGCGTAACCAGCGTAAACCATTACAGCGTAACCAGCGTAAACCATTACAAACCATTATAGCGTAACCAGCGTAAACCATTACAGCGTAACCAGCGTAAACCATTTCAGCGTAACCAGCGTAAACCATTACAGCGTAACCAGTGTAAACCATTACAGCGTAACCAGCGTAAACCATTACAGCGTAACCAGCGTAAACCATTACAGCGTAACCAGCGTAAACCATTACAGCGTAACCAGTGTAAACCATTACAGCGTAACCAGCGTAAACCATTACAGCGTAACCAGTGTAAACCATTACAGCGTAACCAGTGTAAACCATTACAGCGTAACCAGCGTAAACCATTACAAACCATTATAGCGTAACCAGCGTAAACCATTACAAACCATTACAGCGTAACCAGCGTAAACCATTACAGCGTAAACCATTACAGCGTAACCAGCGTAAACCATTACAGCGTAACCAGTGTAAACCATTACAGCGTAACCAGCGTAAACCATTACAAACCATTATAGCGTAACCAGCGTAAACCATTACAAACCATTACAGCGTAACCAGCGTAAACCATTACAGCGTAACCAGCGTAAACCATTTCAGCGTAACCAGCGTAAACCATTACAGCGTAACCAGCGTAAACCATTTCAGCGTAACCAGCGTAAACCATTACAGCGTAACCAGCGTAAACCATTACAGCGTAACCAGCGTAAACCATTACAAACCATTACAGCGTAACCAGCGTAAACCATTACAAATGATACGAGTGATTTGGTGAGTTTAAGTAAATTCGGTTTTTCTTGTAAATGATAATTTACTAGATTTTTATACTAAAACATATTATATTGCTTAGAAACTGTACAGTTAAAAACCACGAGTTGTGCATTGCTAAGATCTTCTGATGTTCTTTTTATTGTCCATCGTGACCAGGGTTAGAAATTTACTTTTTCACTCACCGGCCAATTTGGCTGCTAAATTTTTAAGTTATTGGCCATTCAGAAACTCTACTAGCCAAAAAAAAGAAGAAAAATGAACCAGATTAACTGTCACAACTATGTCACAGCTTGTGTGTGTATATATATATATACAATTCCATACATTAATTTCTTATTCAAACAAAATCCTGTCACCCCTTCCGCTTTTATCCTTTTCACCAAAAATATGTCTGTTTAAGTGTGTAAACATAATAAGTAACACGCCGAATTGGCTAATGATTTGACAGCGTTTCCCGCCACAGTTTATTTTTACCCGCATTTGGAGGATGTTAATTCGAAACCCTGCTCGTGACTGATAGTAACTGTAATGTTTTTTCTGCGTATGAATCCAGGCAGATTTCGAGCTGCGGCTGTTCCAGGTGCGGGGCGAGCACGCGGAGGCCGTGTCCCGTCTGCAGTCGCTCATCGACGGGATCCAGCGGGAACAGGCGTGTGTCTCCGTACGCGAGCGTGGCGAGCTTCAGGAGGTGTGTGTGTCCACCGAAGACGACCTGCCGCCCAAAAGCTTCCGCAATGTGTGTGTCCAGACCGACCGCGAGACCTTCATCAAAACCCCCGAGGGTGACGACACCAAACCACTGAACTCCAGCTCCAGCCTGCCCAAAAAACTTAACCTGGACTCCATTAGTGTGAGTTTAGGTGTGAGTCCCGGAGCTCCGCCTCCACCTCCTCCTCTTCCAGGTAGCTCCGCCTCCTTCCCTCCTCCACCCTTACCTGGGTTTGCACATGCCCCGCCCCCTCCTCCACCCTTACCTGGGTTTGCACATGCCCCGCCCCCTCCTCCCCTTCCTGGAGCACAAGCTCCGCCCCCTCCTCCTCCCCTACCAGGAGCACAAGCTCCACCTCCTCCTCCTCCCCTTCCTGGAGCACAAGCTCCGCCCCCTCCTCCTCCCCTTCCAGGAGCACCACCTCCACCACCCCTCCCCGGGGCTCCTCCCCCAGCTCCTCCCCCTCCTGGTCTCCCTGGAGCCCCGCCTCCTCCTCCACCAATCCCAGGCTCCGGCCCGCCGCCTCCTCCGGCTCTCAGCTGGTCTGGATTCGGAGCGATGGTTGAGAAAGCGCCTCGTAAACCTGCGGTGGAACCGGCCTGCCCCATGAAACCGCTTTACTGGAACCGCATTCAGATTCAGGACAACAAGTAAGTCCTCTACACCAGACACAAGAAATGTGTCTTTCTTTCTTCTGTGAAACACAAGAGCAATATTTTGAAAAGTTTGTTTTATTTTTTTATTTTTTTTAACTATACAATGAAAGTCAATGGGTTCTAATTAGTCTAAATTGGGTTAAAATTAAATCTAATTTTCCTGGGACAGTCCCGTATTTCAACTCTAATTTTAGTGTCCCGACTTATTATGAAAAAATCATGTTTTGTCCCGTATTTCCTTGTTAATATATATATATATATATATATATATATATTTATATATTATAGTTTCCGTTGAATACGCGCACAAGAGAAAGCGAGAGACCTTGCGTGTGTGTGCTAGAGTACGCATTAATTACACGCGCACACGACAGAGAGAAGGATAGCGCGAGAGACCTTGCGTGTGTGTGCTAGAGAGTAGCCTACGCATTAATACACACGCGTCCGACCGCCCAGACCCCCCCCCAACGTCGATGGGTTCTGTGTCGGTCCCATATTCAACTACGAGAAATCTGGTCACCCTAGTTCTAATGTTATTTGGTTTCCAAGATTCTTTTAAAATATCTGCACTTGCATTCCCCTGAGAAACGCAAAAGCATTGAAATATTATATTTCCTCCCATCTTATATTTTCACCATGTCCCTTAAGGCACTCCGTACTATTTGAAAATGTCAGTCAAATATAAATGGTTCTGGCCATAAAGTCCCCCTGTATTAAATAATTTTATCTCTTAAAACTCTCTTAAAAATATTTAAAGGGCACCTATTATGCAAAATTTCCTTTTACATGGTGTTTGAACATAACTGTGTGTTGGCAGTGTGTGAGCAAAACCACCCTAGAATGATAAAAATCCACCCAGTGGTTTTTTTACAATCTTAATAAATCATAAGCACTGTCTCAGAACAAGCTGATCTAGAATTCGGCGCTTTGTGACGTAGAATTGGGCAAGCCCCACCGACGTGGTTTGATTGACACTGGTTTTGGCATAGACCCCGCCCTCGGTGATCTGTACACCATCCTCCATTGTTTCACCGACAGCCGGTAATGTCTCCTAAGAAACATCGATCTGTTGTGGGATGTAATAATGTACAATACATAGTAGTTTTCACTTACTTCCGACATCAGAGCCACTGAAAACGCAGTGGATGGATTTTATTTACGAAGGAAAGGCGCCACTTAAACTTCCAAAATCATTTTCTGACTGACTGTTTTGTGAACGAGGGTCAATTCAAAGCAGGTCTTGCTTTAAAGTTAATCCTCAAGTGTGGATCGTTGCCTACTGTTCGCGATCCAAGTCACCTCCAGAAGAAGTAAGTTAAGTGTATTTTATGATTTTTGAGCAAACAGTCATTTCAGTCGATGTCAGCAAATTCAACAACAAATGCGTCTAAAGCTGTTGTCGTCATCGTCGTATGATGTCTGTGTAACTGTTATCTAATTTAAACCTTGTTTGTTGTGTCTAACCACACGTTTATAAATATATATTTTAAATATATTGTATTAAAAACTGTGTATGTTCTGTAACGTTAGCCATCTTCTCACATTTGCCACATAAGCACCTGTACGAAGTCAGTAACGTGCGGTGAGTTCTTGTCATGGGTAGGCAGTGACTTATCAATTAGGCATAGCCTATATGTTCATATATTCATTCAGTTATCAGGCATCACATCGCTGCCTGCATACAGCAAAGTCAGTTATATGTCACAGTTATAGTCACTCCTTCAAAATGCGCAAACGCGCACAGACAGCCACACACACACTATTGGTCTGGTGACGGCGCACCAGAATTTGAATAGGCTACAGTCATTAAACATTGTGTCAGCAGTACAGCTTTAAAGTACAAAAACAGCTTATTCGCTCCTACAAACTGCGCTAGGACACACACCGACACACAATGAGTGTCTGGCGACGGCCCACCAGGATTAAAAAAAGACCAAACAGCATTTTTAACCCTTACGAAAAACGAAATTAAGTTTTAAAGGGGGTGCTTACTTTTTTTACTCTTTTTTCTTCATAGGACAATGTTGAAAATCTTTTTAAGTAATACATATCCATAATATCCAAATATCCAACGGTTCACAGCCGTCGAACTAGGTTGACAGCATCGCCGGCGCCGCTAGATGCCAGTAGCGGGAAACGCGGAATGAGTGAGAGCGAGTGGATCACGTGACATGAAGCACGCTCGGTCTCTGCCTCAATGTTGATCATTCAAGACAGCACGAGAACTGACTGCGCATGCGCAAGTCTACATAAACTACGTTCTATGGACCAAAGAGGCACTGCTAACCTCTGCCTCAATGGCCATGGACTTGAATTTCCTGCTTGAAACAATGGTTTTTAGGAGCAAAAATGGCAAAAGGAGTATATTATATGTGTATTCCTGAAAAAAATTGTTACAAAAATGAATATTTGGAATAAAATAAATGCAATTAATAATGTGGTGAATTAATAAAGCTCATGGAATTAATACATGTAATGTCAACATTTCCTTTGGTGAGGCACTGCCTACCCTGCCTACCCTGACCGCACGTCCCTGTACGAAGTAATGTAAACATGACGCAACAGGTTTCTCGCATATATGAAATTTCGTTTGTACGTAGCAATGGTTATCACAGTATTTGTGTTTGTAGTTTAAAAAAAAATGCGCCAACGTTATCACAGTTTGTGTGTGTCTGTGTATGTGTTGCTCGTCCATAATTGCAAAGGGGACGCGACTACAACTCTATAAGTACATAAATATATCAAATAACCATTCCGAGACGTCCTGGTCCATCATTTGTGTTTATTCTGCCGGTATCTCTTAAAGTGTAAATTGCAGGTAAAATTTTTCACGAAGATAATGCAATGTGCTTACTAAATATAAAGATAAGAACCGCCCACCATTGTTTTTTTTATATATATTTTATACCAAATGCTGAATATAATGAAAAGTTGGTTCGTTTTACAGTGCTTTTAACCACGCCCCCTCCTTCCACTAGGCTGGGCGTGATGTCATAACAGGGACTCCAAGCTTTTACGGTCTATGCTACAAGCCTAGAGTTACGTTATATTGGAGGAGACCTAGCTAGCGAAAATGGTTAACTATTGTGCTTGTGCGGGATGTACGAATACATCAAAAACGGGGGAGAGGCTCCACAAGTTCCCAAGGACAAACGGCTGATTCGTGCCTGTAAGTGTTCGCATAACTTACCCGAGGTAGAGCTTAGATCGGCCCAAAACATCAAGCAAGACCCTAACGTTACCCGAGCCCGCTGTGTCCGAGTCCGGCCCGACACATAAACTGTAATTATGAGCCCAAGCCCGGTTTAAACCCGGCTATTTTTGAATACGTTATAACTGACGTGCTCAACTACTTTCTTATATTACTTTCTCCCGACCGCAACATTCATGTTTTGTCCCGCTCCCGCCCGCAAAAATACTTTTTTTCTGTACCTCCAAATACTTTCAAGTTAGCCTACGTGTTAGCCCACCATACACATCAGCATACGTGCTCCTGATCAATTGTTTGTTATTAAAGCATTAACACACAAACCACTGTTATAACATAAAAGCAAGCGGGCTACTGCATGCATGGTTTGGCATGACTGCGCGCAAAGTGCGATCCCATAATAATTCCTAAAGCTGACATTAGTTCATCGCGATCTCACACATCTCTGTTATTATCAATGAAGCTTCCATAATATATAACGTTACACTATGTTTGTTATAATTAGAGGATTTGCCAGCATACAGAATTCAGCACTGAACAAAAAGTCTGTTTTGAGCGGTGAGGGGAGTCTATCGTAAATGCTTCTGATTGGCGTTTATTGCGTTCAAGAAATCAACACATATGTCTGTGATTGGCTACATCGCTCCTCGCTGCTGACATGTTAGAAATAGAAACTCTGCAAGTAAACCGTTTCTATTTTGTTTTAGATGTTCTTATTGATTTTCTGCAACAGATGAATAAAAATGTATTAGTTTTTACGTTTTATTCAGATATTTCTAGTTTGCGGGAGTCCCGCAAATCGTTTTATTCTCCCTCAAACAGCACACACAGAGTGAGTGCATTACTGCCCGCAGCTCCCTGTTATGACATCATCACCCAGTTACGCTAAAAAACACGCTACCTTTGAAGAAACCCCAATAAATGCTATTTTAACGCATTTTAAGACAGAATTTTTTTAATATATCCATATTGTGCACTTTAATGTACACATTAATCGGTTGTGGTGGTTAACCTGCAATTTACACTTTAATCATCTGGGTCTGATTCAAACATGTACGGCTGAATGCGCGTCTCTCTCTCACTCTCAGTCATTCTGCTTTTACCGACTGCCATAGGTATCAAGTTACGCCCTCATCCAAAGGCAGGGCAGGGATATGCAGCTCATTTACATTTAAAGTGATATACACCAAAACAGCTCTTTTTAAAACAGGCCCCAAAAATGACATTTTCAAATGGTTATAATAAATTAACTGTGGGGTATTTTGTGCTGAAACTTCACAAATACATTCTGGGGACACCCGAGACCAATATTACATCTTGTAAAAAGGGGCATAATAGGTGCCCTTTAAGCGTTTTTTCCTTGAAAAAAAAAATATTCATGCCTTAAAATATCTTGAATGTAACTTGACACCCTTGCCTCATTTAGTATGCGCGGTTCTATGAATATGCAAATGAGCCCCTCCTTTTTTTAAAAAAAAGTTAGAATTGTGAGGTAAAAAGATAAAAAGAAGAAATATATAACGGAGTATCATCGGCATAACCGTGGAAACTAATTCCATGTTTTCTTATTATTCTTTGTTTATTACCAAGTGGGAGCAAATATATATTGAGAATAGCAGAGGGCCGGACACAGAGCCTTGAGGCACTCCATAATTTACTGACGTTATCTTAGATTTTTCCCGTTTAAAAAGACAAAACGGTAACGTTCTGATGGGTGCGATCTAAACCAGTTTAATGCCTGTCCCTGAATACCAGTGTAATTTTGTAGTCGACCTAAGAATATTTTATTATCTATATTGTCAAACGCAGCACTAAGATCAAGTAAAACTATTATTGAGATACAGCCTTGGTCAGAAGCTAAAAGTAAGTCATTTATAATTTTAACAAGCGCAGTTTCTGTGCTATGATGGAGCCTGAATCCAGACTGAAAGTTTTCATAGATATCATTGTTTTGTAAAAAAAAAGTACAATTGAGTGGATATTGAATGTCCCAAACTAAGCAAGGCAAAGGCTACATTTAGTTGTAAGTTGTACAAGTAATTAGTAAGTTGAATTATCTGTCAACTTAGTTATATATTTCATACATCACGAAATCTCTAAATTATCTGTGTATCATATTTTACCAAGTGGCAGCATATATATTGAAAATAGCAGAGGGCCGAACACAGAGCCTTGAGGCACTCCATTATTTACTGACGTTATCTTAGTTTTTTTCCCTTTTAAAAAGACAAAATGGTAACGTTCTGATGGGTGCGATCTAAACCAGTTTAAAGGGGTGGTTTACTGCTTTTTTTCTTTGCATGATTGTGTTTATGGGGTGCAATATAACATGTATTCGTGGTTTTTCTTTTTTAAAAAGTCTTATTTTTCATAAATTTCACCTTTATTGTAAGCCTCTTTCTCCTCTGTCATTTGAACGACCGGTTGACTTCCTGATTCTATGAAACCACTCCCTCAGAAACAGGCAGTGGGCTCAGATTGGTTAGTTTGGGCCGGTGTGTTGTAATTGGCTAAACTGCGCCGTGCACGTTGTCCGGAACCGTCACGCCCCTTACCTTTACGGGCGTGAGTCTCATGTGCTCCATGTAAACAATGGAGTCGATACTGCCGTATCAGTTTGAGCCCGAATCAGACCCAGAAAGCGGCGATGAAGAGAGTCAAACAGAACCTCCCCAAACATGGCTGTTACAAAACGTTTCTGAATGGTACGTTTTTGAATTATCATTCTATTCTTCTATTATTACATAAGAAGTTTGATAGCCTGTTATACTTGAAAATGCTACTGCTGCTTGTTAGCTTTTTGAGATACGTTTTTATCTTGATTAAACATTTTAAACAAATGATTACATTAGTAATACAGTTTTTTTTAAAGTTATTGTTTCATCGATATAATGAACAACCGTTTAGCTATTAACAAAACTTATTTTACTCAGTGTATCGTTTTCTTAGCATCGATATAACTGGCTACTATAAACAAACACTGTTGACATTGATCACGTTCATGATCAAATCAAAAAAATACGTCATAAAGTAGCTATACATGGCAAATACATTTACAAAATCTATATGATTACAAATTCAGGTCCAAAATGTTTGTACGCGTTTGCCATAGAAACACGAAATAGCATAACCAAGTGACTATAAAGCCAGCGCTGGCATTTGTTTACGTCCTTGATAAAACGAAACCATTACGTCTAAAATTATACAAATACATTTAAAATTATTAAGTTTTACTTACAGGTTGTGGCCCAACAACTGCTGCCTCTGGTTTTAGCGTTGGAACAGCTTCGGGTTTTAGCAACAGTTTCTTGTGTAATCCGGCATTGAATTGTTGGAGATTCAGGAAGCTGTCTTCAGTGAAATGTCCCTCACAAAGAGCTAAATTACGATTGTAATTGTCAGAAACATTATCAAACATAAATTGTAGCCATTGTTGACGAACTACAGCGTCCGTATGAAGCCCGAACACAGAAGACCTGACAGCTGGGTGAAAATAACACGCTCTCGACGGCATGGCTATCTCTCCCCTGTAACTCTTCTTCTTCGGCAAAGCCGCAGAAATATGTCCATGCCATTTTTTGCGTATTTCGGAGGGAGGGTTGATGCAAATGTATGGGTTAGTGACGTCTAAAACCCAGCTGTAGTCCCAATCGAGTCGTTTTTGTAGGCATTTACACTTCCTGATTTTTAAAAGACGATATCTCTGCTTACATTAAACTTTCAGCGCTGCAACTTTGCAGATAATGTTCATGCACCAACAGCAACATCACACACTATTTAAAATGAAAAAAGTGAAATCGCAATCAACCACCCCTTTAATGCCTGTCCCTGAAAACCAGTGTAAAGTTTTTCCCTCAGGATAAAGGAGTGGAAACCACACTGTTTAAAGACTCCCTCGTACTCCATCGGCCTGTTTGTGTTCCTCGTGTTTCTCAGCAACGGCAGAAACCAAATAATTCTCATCCACGATACTGGAGTCTGAGAGAATCGTTCAAAAATACTTCAGATCAGTCTCATCAATTTCAGAGTCTTTATATTCAATGGAATCACAGCAATGAACTCAGAAAGTAGAAATAAACATTAAACGACTGCAGCATTTCACATCTGTTCCTCCATCAGTGTTATTTTAAGAGCGTTTGTCTCATGTTCTCAAACACTGATCGATCACTGTGTGTGTGTGTGTGTGTGTGTGTGTGTGTGTGTGTGTGTGTGTGTGTGTGTGTGTGTGTGTGTGTGTGTGTTTTACAGTAATAACACACTCTGGAGTTCGCTGGAAGAGCCCAATATCATAAACGCCAAAGAATTTGAGGATCTGTTCTCTAAAGCCGCCTTACAAGCTAAGAAGAAACCGCTATCAGACACGTATGAGAAGAAAAACAAAGCCAAAAAGGTACGTCACAGCCATGACGAACTATGAGTCTGATATCTTAGCTGGGTTTATATAATGGTCAGTGCTTCCTGTAAAGATGCTTTGTGTGTTAACATAAATACATAGTGTTTATAGCTTGTAATTAATGGAAATCGTGTTGTTTTTACCACTTGAGGGGGTTTCAGGCACATTTTGTGTCTCACTGCCAAACATAATAACCTTAAAGTCATCATGAAAGGGAAGTTACGCTGATCTTTTCTTCCCTGTTGTGTCGTTTATACTGGAACAAGAACAAATGTGGGCGGGGCTTGATTGTGTCTGTGGGGAATTGATTGGACGGTTGTGGTTTGCTATTGGCTGAGCTCATGTGAGTGACAGGTTATAGCCCCGCCCACATCATCAGAGATGCTGCAAGAGGAACTGATTCTGATTCAAGATTATTACAACAATAATGATGTGCACCGATAAATCATTTAGAATAAACATCGTAATATTCCATTAAAAACTAGAATAAAATGTGATGGCTGTGTTGTTTTCATAAAGATTGTGCTTTGGAGTAATTTATCAGTGACATGAAAGGAATGAGGGATTTACTGTTAGTACTTGCATTAAATAAGCTTATTTTGAGCTCTTATTCCCCATAATCCCGCTGTGCACTATTATTTAGGGGTGTTTTGATCAGATTTACAGGTTACTTATGGGGTTTTAAAAGACAATATTCTACGATATTTTATCGATTTAATGATTTGGCTGCAATTTATGGTGCATTTATATTAACTGGCTTTCATTCGAGTCAGTTATTGTGGTCAGGCAGAAATGACTCTTTCAGCAGTGTGTGTGTGTGTGTGTGTGTGTGTGTGTGTGTGTGTGTGTGTGTGTGTTTCACTGGACTGTGCAGTTGTGACAGTAATGGCTCTGGTCTGGCGTCCAAGAAGTTAAAAATTCAGGCTGGACCCAAAACAGTCCAGACACACTTGATCAATCAGCTGGGCTCCACATCCCGGTGTGTGTGTGTGTTTCTTCTATCCCGGTGGGGACTTGAGCCTGAATGCACACACACTCATGGGGACTCGTGTCACTGTGGGCCTAAACTGAGGAAACAAGCTTATAAATCATATAGAATGATTTTTTTTTTTTGAAAATGTAAAAATGCAGAAAGTTGTGTGTGATGGATAGGTTTAGGGGTTTTGTGTGTGTGTGTGTGTGTGTGTGTTGGGTAGGGTTTGTCTGTGTGTGATGGGTAGGGTTATGGGTCGTGTGTGTATGTATGATGGGTTGGTGTGTGTGTGTGTGTGTGTGTGTGTGTGTGTGTGTGTGTGTGTGTGTGTGTGTGTGTGTGTGAGAGAGAGTGTGTGAGAGAGAGTGTGTGAGAGAGAGTGTGTGTGTGTGTGTGTGTGTGTGTGTGTGTGTGTGTGTGTGTGTGTGTGTGTGTGTGTGTGTGTGTGTGTGTGTGTGAGAGAGTGTGTGTGAGAGAGTGGTCAGTCTGGGGTTCTTCTACATCAGTATTGAATCATCGCTCTATCGAGTCTTTGTTGGTCAGTTTCCTGAGACTTTATTGTGCTCACTCTTACAGTGATCGATCCGTCAAGCTTCTCTCAGTTATGAACAAACTAGCCATAACCCTACATAATGAGTTTGGGAATATTAGTGAAATGCTTTTGATGCATTACAATTTAACCGAACCCATCAGATTTGAGTCGACTCAACTCTAGTTTTGGAGAGTATTAATGCACTTGGTTAGTTATGATGTAGCATATGAATCATATCCATCACTGGCACATTCTGGAGCTTTATAAAGGATAAGTGTGTGAGAATCTCTCGTTAGTGTTCCTCAGATATCTCTCGTTAGTGTTCCTCAGATATCTCTCGTTAGTGTTCCTCAGATATCTCTCGTTAGTGTTCCTCAGATATCTCTCGTTAGTGTTCCTCAGATATCTCTCGTTAGTGTTCCTCAGATATCTCTCGTTAGTGTTCCTCAGATATCTCTCGTTAGTGTTCCTCATGTGATCCTCGCAGCTTAAGTGTGTCAGAGCTGCACAAACACACGTTAGGTTGAGTCAGTGTTGCTGTGTTGAGCCGGTCGTGATGCTCAAACTGAGTCAGTGTTTACAGTTGTTTACTTTATTATTTGTTTACTGCATATTAAACCAGAGCATCCAAAACATCTCAAACATCACCTTTAACCATTTCATTTACACAGCTTTCATTTTTCCGTAAGAGTTGCAGGCTTTCCTGATTAACAAATGTATTATTATTTCAGTAATACTTTACAGTAAGGTTCATTAGTTAACTACCATGAACTAAGAATGAACAATACTTCTTCAGCATTTATTAATCTTAGTTAATATTTATTTTAACATTACTAATACATTATTAAAATCAAAGGTTGTATTTATTAACAGTAGTTAATCCACTGTGAATTAAAATGAACAAACAATGATAAGCTGTATTTTTATTAGCTAAAATGAACAAAGATTAATAACAAATGTATTGTTAAGTTCATGTTAGTTAATACATTAACTAATGCACCTTATTGTAAAGTGTTACCATTATTTAAATGGATTAAATTAATGCATTTGTATAAGTGAGTATCCAGCTTTGTTTGTTTGTGTTCTGCCTTTCTGTGTGTGATTTAAGTGAAATTATTTATTAACTTTTAGCGACTGTGAAAAGGTTATCTTGGCTGGACGATGCAATTTCTGAAAGAACGGCTAAACACAAGCGGCGCGTTTGCAGATCCATCATTCGTGTGTGTGTGTGTGTGTGTGTGTGTGTTTACTCGTTGTGAATCACTCTTCTGAGAAACCGGCCTCCAGGAAAACCAGACGAGCTGTGAGTGGAAGTCCTGACGGTGCAATAGAGCGACAACGAGACTCAGTCAATAGTGTTGCTGTCTCACGTGTGGTGTCGCGTCTCAGAGTGTGATGACACTGCACACACTCCACACACACACTCCACACACTCCCACACACACTCCACACACACACTCCACACACACACTGCACAAATTGCACATGCCACACACTCCGCACTCACACTGCACACACTGCACACACTACACACACACTGCACACACACACTGCACACACACACTGCACACACACACTGCACACACTGCACACACTGCACACACACACTCCACACACACACTGCACACACACACTGCACACACTCCACACACACACTGCACACACTCCACACACATACTGCACACACACACTGCACACACTCCACACACACACTGCACACACACTGCACACACTCCACACACACACTGCACAAATTGCACATGCCACACACTCCGCACTCACACTGCACACACTCCACACACACACTGCACACACTACACACACACTGCACACACACACTGCACACACTGCACACACACACTGCACACACTCCACACACACACTCCACACACACACTGCACACACACACTGCACACACTACACACACACACTGCACACACTACACACACACACTGCACACACACACTGCACACACTCCACACACACACTGCACAAATTGCACATGCCACACACTCCGCACTCACACTGCACACACTCCACACACACACTGCACACACTACACACACACTGCACACACACACTGCACACACTCCACACACACACTCCACACACACACTGCACACACACACTGCACACACACACTGCACACACACACTGCACACACACACTGCACACACTCCACACACACACTGCACACACACACTGCACACACTGCACACACACACTGCACACACACACTGCACACACTCCACACACACACTGCACACACTCCACACACACACTGCACATGTGGGACGCTCTTTCAGCTGGTGATCAGCATTAGCTAATTAACAAAAGTGAAATACTTAAAAATAGTGCTAAAGGTTTGTGTATATATATGTGTGCTGTATAGAGATGCTCCGATCAGCATTTTTGGGGCCGATCACCGATTACCGATCACCAAAATCATGATCTGCCGATTGCCGATCACGGCCGATCACAGAATTGCAGGGGAATGGGAATCTTTTCAGTGGGAATGGGGAGTTTGCACCATTTGTAGAAATGAAACTAACTATGAAATAGTAGAAATAGGCTACAGTCAAGATCTTGAAGAACCACCAAGTGTTTATTTAATTGTATTTAGAAAATGAGATAACTTAAGGCTACTGTAGGCCATCTTTCCCAAATAAGGCAGAGTAACATAAAATTATTCCAAACAAAAAGGGGTCAGGCAGACCAACACACATTAGATCAGCTTAATGGGATCAAGTTACACCTCGGCATACTTGGAAATTGTAGCCTCTTAATACACTGACTACATTTAATAATTGGCAGCAAAAACTTGTTTTTGACAGCAAAACTGACTACTACCACAAAAGGACAAACTATGGCAAGTTTTTTTCTGTTATCATTTATGTAAGTCTGATGTAGTTGAGGAAATATCTCGCGGCACGAATGTACCAATACAAATAAATAAAACATCTCCAGTTAACTAGCAGAGGCATTCATTTTGTTCATTTGTTAAATAAGAGGCGATCTAGCGCTGAAATGTGTTTTTTTTTATCAAGTGATCAAACTATACACAAACGTGTCCCTGTCTGATATACAACAACTGATAAACATAATTGGTTATGATGAGGGGAAAAAACCCTATAAGAGTGCGGATTAGAACCCAGGACCCAGACGGGAGAAGGAGAACTCATGTTGCCACTGGCAAGCTCCGCTCTGCTGCTGTGTGCCCGTGTGCCGCGCATGCAGGTGGGAAAGAGTCACGCGAGTAATTTACGTCACGTGATTGGCTTTTTTGATCGCCGCTTTTGGGGTTCGCCGATCAAGCTATTTTTAGCCAATATCGACCGATTGAGATCGGCGGCCGATCAATCGGAGCATCACTAGTGCTGTATATAATTATTTTGTGTGTGTGTACATACATACATATATATATAATATATATATATATATATTATATATATTTTTATTTTATATATCATATGTATATATTTAAGAAATATTTGTTATTTCCATATAAAATATTTGGTTACACTTTATTTTAAGGTGTAATATTAAGGAACTACATGTACTTACCACAGGGTTTGGATCAGGGTTTGTTGCATGTAATTATGCATAATTTATTGTTATTACTATGTTAAGTATATGTAACAAGGACACTATAAAATAAAGTGTTACCAAATATTTATATATACTATAAAGTATGTATAAATATATACATGCAAATATTTCTTAAATAAATACATGCACATGTGTATTTATATTTAATATATATATATATATATATATGTGCATGTATTTATTTATATACATAAAATAATTACACACAGTACACACATATATATTATGTAAACACAAACGGGAGACGTGACGTCGACGTGACGACGTTAGGGGATCACTTCAGGGAGCCCTATCAACTTCGAGTATCTAAAGAACAAGCCAATGAACGTTGACGTGCGTGAAACGCGTCACGCGCCCCGCCCCGCAGCACGGGTATAAACAGGAAGCGGACGCCGCACTCATTGTTTTTCGCTGAGGAGCCGAGATTGAGTCAGCCGTACAGCGATGGTCAGCAACTGTGGCAGCGGGACGTCACGTCTCCCGTTCCCTCCTTCGGGGAACGAGGGTTACATCAGTAACCGAGACGTTCCCCTTCAGTCGCTCACGTTCGACGTGACGTCGACGTGACGACGTTAGGGGATCCCATGGAAGACGCCATCGGTTGCTGCCACATCCAGCGCCCTACGGAAGGCTCTCAGACCCCCAATTGGCTGGGGCGGAAGACCTGCGTAGAGGGAGTTCAACTGCTGTTCCATATACCCACACCGTGAACTCTTGGATAACACTGGGAAAGCGTGCCTTTCCAGGGGAGAGGGACGCTGCGGAAGCCACATCCTGCCCGAAGGGAGGTAACATGTGGAGGATACACATATGGACTGGCCAGAAGGGCAGTGCAACATATGGAATGTCACTGGGGTGGCTCCAGCCTGAGAAGGGGGAGGCTACACCAGACAGTGACGGCAGAGCGGACTCTGCCAAGGGAAAGACATGGGCTCACCGCAGGGAGCTGGACGTGGAAGAATACTCATATGGGATCGCCGCAGGGATCACCACATATGGAACCCAGCCTAGCACAAGTTACACAAGCATACGAGCACTAGGCCTGGCGTCGGACGCTCCGCAACGTCCGACTGCCGAAGGGGTGCGGAGGAACTCACAGGGTTCGCCTGAGTGGGGAACTCGACTGGAGCAAAAAGCGCACGTATCCGCTCCATGTGGAGGGGAGTGGCGCAGCAAGCCGACACAAGAGTGGAAACTTCGGTGTTACCGGCTGGTTGAAGCGAGCACACAGGAAGAAACCGGCTCAACACGTAGGCTATAAAACCTAGCGAACGTGTTAGGTGTCGCCCAGCCCGCAGCTCTACAGATATCTGTCAGCGAGGCGCCGTGTGCCAGCGCCCAAGAAGAAGCGACACCCCTAGTGGAGTGGGCTCTCAACCCGGGCGGGCAAGGCACGCCTTGGGCTTCGTAAGCCAAGGCGATGGCATCCACTATCCAGTGGGCCATCCTCTGCTTGGAGACAGCCTTTCCCTTCTGCTGGCCTCCGTAACAGACGAAGAGCTGATCTGAGGTCCTGAGGCTTTGCGTTCTGTCCACGTACAGACGCAGAGCGCGGACGGGACAGAGAAAAGCCAGGGCTGGGTCTGCCTCCTCCGAAGGCAGCGCTTGCAGGTTCACCACCTGGTCCCGGAAGGGAGTGGTAGGAACCTTGGGCACGTATCCGGGCCGGGGTCTCAGGATCACGTGAGAGTTAGCCGGGCCGAATTCCAGGCACGACTCGTCGACCGAAAATGCATGCAGGTCCCCTACCCTCTTGATGGAGGCCAATGCAACCAGGAGTACTGTTTTACAGGACAGAATTTTTAACTCAGCTGACTGCAAAGGCTCAAAGGGTGGTCTCTGAAGTGCCGAAAGGACCAGAGACAAGTCCCAAGAGGGTATCAGAATCAGAATCAGAATCAGAAAGAGCTTTATTGCCAAGTGTGCTTGCACACACAAGGAATTTTCTTTCGTACTGAAGCTTCCAGTGCACATATACAGATACAAATACGACAAGAAACAGTAATACAAAATCTAAAAATAAAATTATAAAAAAAAAAATATATATATATATATATATATGAAAATACTATAAAATATAAAATATAAGGCCCCGGTTGGGTTTAGTCAGAATAAACATTTTCGGATTATGAACATATATACAGTATTTTGAATAGTATGAATAAATATAAATATAAATAACCTGAGTTTAGGAGATATTGCACTAAACAGTGGGGGTATTGCACTTAAAGGCATATGCCTTGGGAGATATGTTAACTGTCCGCCAGGTTGAGCCAAAGGTGGCGCTCCTGGACCACCAAGGTGGACATCGCCTGACCGACAGAACGTGCGGTTTCCTTCGTCGCCCGGAGGGCGAGGTCAGTAGCCACACGGAGCTCCCGGAGGAGCTCTGGGTCAGAACCACCCTCGTTCATGTCCATGAGCGCCTGGGCCTGGTGGACCTGCAAGAGCGCCATGGCATGGAGGGCGGAAGCAGCCTGTCCACAGGCCTTATAAGCCTTCGCCGTAAGACCGGACGAAAACTTACAGGCCTTGGACGGGAGGCGCGGATTACCCCGCCAGGAGGAGGCGGACGCCGGACACAGTTGCATCGCGACAGCCCGCTCCACCGGGGGGATATCCACATACCCCTTAGCTGCCCCGCCGTCGAGGGTGGCGAGGGGGGAGGAGCTACTAGAACGGCTTCGGGCACTATACGGTGCCTTCCACGTCCTAGAAAGCTCCTCATGCACCTCCGGAAAGAAAGGTACCGGAGAACCAGCACGGCCCGCCCCGAGAAACCAATCGTCCAACCGAGAAGGTTCGGGACGTGGTGGAGGATTCCACACAAGCCCGACCTTCTCGGCGGCCCGGGAAAGCATAGCCGCCCACTCTGGATCCGGCTCGGACAACGCTACACACCCAGAAGGGGGCAACGCAGCCGAGTCGTCATTTCCAGAGGAGTGAAGCTCCCCCTCCGATGCTGCGATCGACATCTGATCGTCAGCTGGCGCCCCAAAGGAAACGACCGGCCGTTCGGGAGAAGGACCGAGTCGATCGCAAAGGGGCGCGGATGGCAACAGTGCATGAGAGGCGTGAGGGGCCCGCGGAGATTGCCTCGACGGGGAAGCCCTCACGGTAATCCTCAGATCACCCTGGTCATGCGCCGAAGTAGGCCTATTCTGCGGGGCAGAATAAGCACTAGATCGGGGCATAGGCGAGGGGACTGCACCTCCCGTGAGGTAAGCGAGTCTCGATCTAAGCGCTGCCATAGTCATATTCCCGCAATGGGAACATGAACTATTCACAAAAGCTGCTTCAGCGTGCTGAATGCCCAAACACGAGAGGCAACTCTTGTGGCCATCTGCTGGCGCCAGGGAACGACCGCACCCAGAAACGCACAAGCGGAATGACATCCTGAAAAGGACGCAGGGTCACGCTTGTGTTGCTCTTTTAGTGAAAATAACAAACAGAGGAAAGAAATAGAGACTCTTTTAGTGTTGAAGCACCCAGGGATAGCCGCGGTGTAATCGGGTACACTCTCAGTTAACCCTCTGGGGTCTGAGCTGTTTTCGGGCTCTTTCGGTGTTTTGGTATGCCCTGACATTTGTGCTTATTTCAGCTACTTAAAACATACCATTTGCCAACATATAAATTTGCTGTATTCAGCACAAACTCTGCTACAATAATATGTGAGCAAAATGGATGTACATGTTTGCATTTTATAGAAAAAAAATAATATGCGTGGTTAGTACGTTTTGGGAAAAAAAATTTCACCGCAATAAGGCCATTTAACACATACTGAATAGTTGAAAACAATACTTTTGAGTTACTATTCTTGTAGGCTAGAACTTTTACTTCAAAATGAAGTGAAAATCATTCTGACCACTCTTTCAGAAAGATCAATATAACGATTTGAATTTCTTACATCAGTTTTTGGGTCATTACTGCTGTATGCGTGGGAGTGTTAATGCCCATGAATATTAATGTGATTTACACCTGGGGAGACTAAAGACACTCCCCCAATGTGCTAATGCCCCATCAAGGTGCTGTGAGGCAGCCTGAACTAAGAATGATTCGATGTATAAAAAGTTAAAAAGAACAGCATTTATTCAAAATAGAAATCTTTCCTAAGAACATAAAGACTTAAAGTCATTCATATCACTTAACACTTCCTTTCAAAAAAAAAAAACCATAAAAAGACCAAACTTGTTTTTTTTTTTATATAAAAAAATATATAAAATATTGCTTATATAGTGCTTATATAAATAAAAAAAGGTGCATTCAAAGAATCCTAAAAAAACTATCACAGGTTAAAAAAATTAAGCAGCATAACTGTTTACAACATTGATTTTAAAAAAAAATTATATCAGAATGATTTCTGAAGGCTGATGGTGACGATGTAAACACAACAAAACAAAAGCAAAAAACTGTTAGCACATTATCCAAAGTAAACTGATGGACTATTATGATTATAGATGCACAATGTATCTGTTGATGGACAGAGAAACATCTATTGATTGGTAGACTGCGTAACCGCGAGTATCTGTTTATGGCTCATCGACCGCATGCATTTAATGATACACTCAATGAACGGCTGTACCTAATACAAATAAAACATCTCTAGTTAACTAGTAGATCATTCATTTAGTCCGCTCTTAAATAAGAGATCTAGAGCTAAAATGTTTTGTTTTTGAACTCAAGCTGAGCGCTCGTGTCCTGCTATCAGTGTCATGGATACAGTCTCTTGTGGCGGCACGCGCACGCAGTCTTCACTCGCTCTTAGGACGTGCTCTTCAATCTATTGCCATTGCGGACACTATTCATTCCGGTGAAATCACAAAATAAAATGCACACAAACGGGTGTCGTATATACGTGTGTGCTTGATATAGACTGTAACCACTGATGAACATATTCGGTTTTGATGAGAGAAAAAAATATGCCGGGGGCAGATTCGAACCTGTAACCTCTAACACGCTTGGCAACCGATCTAACCACTCGACCACAGAAGAACTCAAACAAAACTCGCAGATCGATATATTTCACTAAATCATTATAACCTAAGCAGTTATTTAAAAAGTTTACACGAGCGTATAGGCCTGCTACAGGAATGTTGTGTTGAGGTAATTACTAGGCAAACTATAGTCTGAAAATGCATTTGAGCTCTATGATCAGAAAAGGAATTATAAAACACTAAACAACTTACCGGTAGCCTACTCCGAACTTGAATCCTCGGGGTCAATTCGTTCTTCAAAATGGAACGTTCTTCGTCTGAGTTTCAAATTCCACTGAGAAAAAGGTGAATTATTCCCATTTGTCCATAATCCTCTGAAGGAGTAACGTTAGCGTGCTTCCATCCCTAAAACGCGATGAACTATCAGTGAATCTCTGATGAAGAATCTGTGTTTGGCATTGATCGGGGGGCGTGCCGCGTGTGATGCATAGATTTACCATGTCAAAAGCGCTGGGGTGTGGCGGGCTCACCTAATTATTTATAATGAAGGGAGATCGAAAAAACTGTAACTCTCCTTTGTTTCAAACGGATTACATAAACTGTAAATATATATTTTTTAAATAAATTACTTCATTTAAAAGAAGAGAATCTCAGCTTCATAAAGAGACATATCTCGTATCTCTGTGACAAGTATTGAGAGAGTTACAGTTAATATTTCGGACGCGTTTCAGAACGGACCTCACTGACAGAGACAAGTTAAAACGCGCATCATGTTTATTTTTCTTTATTGGACGAAAAGCACAACACTTTGTTTTTATTGTGAGTACCCACAAAAAAAATAGAAACTTAACAGGATCTAATGATGTACAACACTTATATTTAAGATCAAAATCAACAGAGTAATTTAATTCTCTTTTGCACTGATAGGGAAAATATCCAGAAAAACGCGTGGACGCGGTTTTCGACCCCTAAGGGTTAAGGAACGCCCACGAGACCGACACACACACACACACACACACAGATGATGCCGTGAAAACGGCAGTTGTGGTTAGAATGCTCGCGGCCACCACTGATCGCGCCGTCACACCAGCACTGAAGCAGAGTTTCCTTCTCCCTCTAGTTCTCGTTATGAACAACGTGCAGCAGTCTGTAGAACTCAGAGTCAATAAAAGCTCGGCTCCGAAGTGAAAGACAATGAGTGCGGCGTCCGCTTCCTGTTTATACCCGCGCTGCGGGGCGGGGCGCGTGACGCGTTTCGCGCACGCCAACGTTCATTGGCTTGTTCTTTAGATACTCGAAGTTGATAGGGCTCCCTGAAGTGATCCCCTAACGTCGTCACGTCAACGTCACGTCGAACGTGAGCGACTGAAGGGGAACTCTTTTCCACGAGATATTGAAGCCAAAAATTATCCTTAATTTTGAATCAATGTAAAACGCTTTGCAGCAGCAAGCAGACATAGGCGAGACAGCTCGCGCATCTATTGGCTGTCTTGCGGCAAAAGCAGCAGCCTATCGAGAGAGGCTCTGCGTGACGTCATGACGAATGGGGGCACTTCGCGCCCATATGGTCACGTCCCGCCAGAAAAGAGTTTTCCCCATAGCGTAAGATATTACGCAGTACGAGAGATACTCTCGTAAGAGAACCTTTATTTTGGATGTGATTAATCGTTGCACAGCACTACTTAAAATTGTTAATCGATAACTGTTCAAAAGCTCTAAAACCGAGATGATTACAGGCTTTCTGAATAAAACATTAAACCTTTTTACTCTTAAAGCTGCAGTCCGTAGCAATTTCCCTTTTTGTCGCCATCTGTGTAACTGTAATCTGTAACTGCAGTGATTCGCGGAATTATAATCCTTACGTGGGTTGTAAATCGGCATGAAACAGCGCGGATGAACACAGTGTTTTGAGGCGAGTGCTGCTGTCAATCACCGCGCTGTGTGGATACTGGCATTCAGAATCACAGATTCACTTTTTGAAAGCTTGACCAACATACGAATTTTCACCGGAAAATGTCTTCTGAACAAGTAAGTAACATCCATTTTTGTTCTGATCAACTAAGGGGGAAAAGCATTCGACATGACAAGCGATTGATTTAATCAGCGCGATTTACAGCAACCGTGCAAATCATAGCCTACTTAAATTTGTTCTCAGATTGTTCATGTTAACAACATCAGCATTGTGTGACTAACGTTATTTAATGTGTTTTATGATTACCTGTGTAGTTCAGAATTCATATTCTCCATAATAGCTAAACGAGAAAGGCACAACAAAGGAAACTCCATAACTGTGTGGATTAAGAAAACGTACTGTTACACGATTGAACTATTGAAATGTCTTACTTGTTCAGCAGAAAAAGCCGTCTCTTCTTCCGTTTCGAAGCCCTTCGGGAGTTCACGCACCTTTCAAAAGCCCCACCGATGTGTATCCTTGTGTTCGCATGAGACGGTTCCTTTCTCTTTCCACCTTAAATCCGAAGTACGAAGTCTTTTAGGTTTTATAACTGGTTAATCTCCAGTTGACACTGATGATTGTTGTTTGGATCTTTCTGGATCCGCCATGAGTTTAATCATGTAAAGTGCTGCGAGAAAAGCCCATCTCTACATCTCCTCACGCGCAGTATAGCCGGCTAGCCGAAACTCCTTCTTTATGTGTACGGATGTGACGTAATGACGCAAAGACATGCTCGAATTTCCCGCGAAAACCCACCAGTACCACTGGAATTAAAGTAACACTAAGTAGTTTTTCAACCTTCACAATATATTTCCAAGACCCTTGTGATGGTACATCGACTTAAAATAAGTTAAATGACTCGTCTAACATAGCCTGACGTGGTCTGTATCGCTTTTACTGGCACTATGTAACTTCGGGTTTCGGGTAGGAACCCCTGCACAAAAAAGAACTACAAACTCGACTGCTTTACGTCAAGCGCTACAATAGTCATTATTTCGTTTTTCTTCGTTTCTGATGTCGCAATACATCATCCTTTCATGAAATCATGTAACATACTCTAGCTTGTCTGTGGACATCGTTCATTCTGAAGCCGGTGCTGGATAAACAGCGAGCGTGCGTGCGACGGTAGGCTAGATTATTTACGACAGCGGCAATGGACAATTTTGTTTCCAACCAGTAGGGCGACCGAAGAGGAAAATTTACTTAGTGTTACTTTAAAATCATTATTACAAGCTAACCGTTTTAAATCTAGCTACGGCAAGCAGATAGTTTTGAACACTGGCTGAAGATGTTTTTTTTTTAAATAATTAATTTGGATTATTTTTAACTTAAAAATGTTACGGACAGCAGCTTTAAAGGCCTTAAACCGCCTGAACACCGATAACTGCTGGAGATAATTACATTCATTTATTATTACATATTTATTTATTTGAATTAATAAATTAAATAAATTCACGAATGCTTCGGACCTATGTTTGGTCTTGTTTTAAAGAAGACGCTCAGCAGATTATTGTTTATAGTATAATTATTATATCATAACTGTGAGCTTGGGATATGGATTTTAATGGTGAGACTTGTGTTTTTGTAATCAGGCTCTCAAAAATTATATAAAAATGTAAATTTAGATTTATCTTCCAATATATCGGTTATCGATATATTGGAGGCTCAACCTCAATAACTGTTAAAAAGCTTATTAAAACATATTTGGGGCATTTATTGCTTTCATATCTACTACTGTATGTACACCCAAAGCGCTTTACAATCATGTCAGGGGATCTCTCCTCGTTATGTGTTTGTGCCGGACACATGTAGATATTAATAACTCTCCCAAAAACACAATCGACTGGGAATCAGCGAAGGGCTGGGTCAAACACGACGGTAATTTGTGTCATGTGTTCGAATGCATCCGCTACACTGATTCTCAGCACTTTCCTCGCTCCTGATTAGCATATCAAAGCTCGGCGGGAAAACACCAGGGGGCGGAGCCTCCTCATCTCCGGCTGCTGATTGGACGAGCTCTAATGACTAACATGTGGCGTCAGGAGAACATGTGTCCGAGTATCTGTGCGTGTAAGACGTCAGGAGCTGTTCTGATATTCATATTCAGAGAAATATTTCATTATTTCATTATCATGTGTTGAGTTCATTGTACTATAAAAAAACAAAAAAAAAACATGCTGTAACTTTCAGAACTCAAAGTCCTCGAAATTACTGCAAAAAACTGCCGAAATTACTTAAAGCAAAAAATCTATTTGTCTGACGTTGTAAAGTTATTTTATTTATTTTGCTTATTTCATTTATTATGTATTTTATTTGTATTATTTATTATGTATTTAATGTTTATTTATTTATTTTGCTTATTTATTTATTACGTATTTAATGTTTATTTATTTATATATTATGTATTATTTGTATTATGTATTATATGTATTTAATGTTTATTTATTTTGCTTGTTTATTTATTATGTATTATATTTTTATTTTTATTTGTTATTTATTTATGCATTTTATTTGTATCTATTATGTATTTAATGTTTATTTTGCTTTATTTATTTATGTATTATATTTTTATTTATTTATATATTATGTATTATTTGTATTATTTATTATATGTATTTAATGTTTATTTATTTATTTTGCTTTATTTATTATGTATTTTATTTGTATTATTTATTATGTATTTAATGTGTTTATTTATTTATTTATTTTTCTCCTTTATTTTCTCTTCTTTCTGTGTGTTCTGTTGTTTCTCGTCTCCTGACGTCTCTCTCTGTGAAATCCCAATATTTCTGCATTTAAGAGGTCAGGAGCTGTGTGTGCTGTTCTAATATTCATATTCAGAGAAATGTTTCATTATTTTAAATATCTGTGAAGTTCATTGTACTATAAAAGCATGCAGTAACTTTTAGAACTCGAACTCCACGATCCAAAAACTGCAGAAATTACTTGAACTTTACCACAACGTCGGACAAATAGATTAGTTTTATTTATTTTGCTTATTTTTTATTCATTTAATTTTTAATTTATATATTTTTGTGCTTTCCCTTCCCTCGGCGTGTTCTGGTGTTTCTCTCGTCCCTCTCTCTCTGTGAAGTATGTAAACACCACACGCTCAGATGAATCATTATTAATATGCAGCTTAAACAGTAATAATGCTTCTTAAACAAACGGACACTTTAATTGTTTCTAAGTTGATGTCTTTAACGCTGTGTGTTTATTGGCCGAGTGTTCTGGGAAGCGCTTGACGTCTGACTGTACACATGTGGACTGAAATTCCAGAATTTATAAACTTATCTTCATGGAGCCATGTTAATAATAATGTTTATTGCTGTGGCCACATGGTCTGCTTTAAAAACTTGATTTTATGTAATAATGTTGATTTGTGAAGTACATTTAGTAGCATTCACTCCCTCTCCAAGACAGAGGGGAATAAACTTTCCATAATTTCCATAACTTTTTGGAAAGTTCATGGTGCCTGAATCATATCTAGAATACTTCCATTCTAAAACATAACCGTGTCAGGAACATAACAGACGATTGATCGGGCAATAGTTGGAATATGAATCAGTCAATTCAGGAAATGTCTCAGCCAATCACATGACAGGAACTCAGTGCATTTGAGCGAGCCGATCTGCTGGAGTTCACACTGAGCATCATCATGAGGGAGAAAGCTGCTTTAACTGACTCAGTGTGTCATGGTTGTGGAGGATTTTACTACAATTTATTCTTGAATGAAACTCGACACCCTTGCCTCATTTAGTAGTTCGCCACTGGTTTTGGACTGGTTCTGTACTGGTTTTGGACTAGACTGGTTCTAGACTCCCTTTGAGGTGGTTCTGTACTGGTTTTTGAGGTGGTTCTGTACTGGTTTTGGACTGGGTTTAAGGTGGTTTTGTACTGGTTTTGAGGTAGTTCTGTACTGGTTTGGTTTTGAGGTAGTTCTGTACTGGTTTTGAGGTAGTTCTGTGCTGGTTTGGTTTTGAGGTGGTTCTGTACTGGTTTTGGACTGGTTCCGTACTGGTTTTGGACTGGACTGGTTCTGGACTGCTTTTGAGGTGGTTCTATACTGGTTTTTGAGGTGGTTCTGTACTGGTTTTGGACTGGTTCAGTACTGGTTTTGGAGTGGACTGGTTATGGACTGCTTTGGAGGTGGTTCTGTACTGGTTTTTGAAGTGGTTCTGTACTGGTTTGTTTTTGAGGTAGTTCTGTACTGGTTTTAAGGTAGTTCTGTACTGGTTTTGAGGTAGTTCTGTACTGGTTTGGTTTTGAGGTAGTTCTGTACTGGTTTTGAGGTAGTTCTGTACTGGTTTTAAGGTAGATCTGTACTGGTTTTAAGGTAGTTCTCTACTGGTTTTGGACTGGGTTTAAGGTGGTTTTGTACTGGTTTTGAGGTAGTTCTGTACTGGTTTGGTTTTGAGGTAGTTCTGTACTGGTTTTGAGGTAGTTCTGTACTGGTTTTAAGGTAGTTCTCTACTGGTTTTGGACTGGGTTTAAGGTGGTTTTGTACTGGTTTTGAGTTCTGTACTGGTTTTGGACTAGTTCTGTACTGGTTCTGAGGTGGTTTGCAGTCGTTCATTACTGTGTGTGTGTGTGTCTCAGATCTGCTACATTATTAATGAAGGCTCGCTCCACCTGCCGTAATGCTACACTCTCTCCTAAAGAGCCGTTGCGCTGGTTCCCACTGATCGCCACAGTAGCTTAACGACTGCAGCGCCGCCGCTACCTAATGAAGAAGACCGAAACATTAAGTTTTAGAGCCGGTCTTTACCGTGCCAACACTGTTGTGGCCTTTATGAGGGAATCCAGTCATTAGTAATTGTGACCATGTGTAGCGACAAATAAAAATCCTGTGAATTTATAGTTGGTTATAAAATCTCCTCCGTGCTCGTCCAGAACTCAGCGATGGCCTTTAATGGTTGTGTTCTTCTCACAGCGAGGCCTGATTGTGACAGCAGAACACCAGCGTTTGATGTTCCTCGTTATACGTGAAGAGTCCAGCGGCATCATGGGAGATTTATTACGATGGCTTAATGATGAGCATTTAATATAGCAGATAGCGGACATCATGTAGAATGATGGAAAACTGTGAAAGAGAATGTAGCCGGATTCTCTCTCTCTCTTTCTCTCTCTCACTCCCCTCTCTCTCTCTCTCACTCTCTCTCTCTCTTTCTCTCTCTCACTCTCTCACTCTCTCTCACTCTCTCTCACTCTCTCTCTCACTCTCTCACACACTCACTCACTCTCACTCTCTCACACACTCACTCTCTCTCTCTCTCACTCTCTCACACACTCACTCTCTCTCACTCTCTCACACACTCACTCTCTCTCACTCTCTCTCTCTCCCCTCTCTCTCACTCTCTCTCTCTTCTCTCTCTCACTCTCTCACTCTCTCTCACTCTCTCTCACTCTCTCTCTCTCACTCTCTCACACACTCACTCTCCTCACTCTCTCTCACACTCTCTCTCTCTCTCACTCTCTCTCTCACTCTCTCACTCTCTCTCACTCTCTCTCTCTCTCTCACTCACTCACACACTCACACTCACACACTCACACTCACACTCACACACACACACACACACACACACACACACACACACTCACACACACACACACACACACACACACACACACACACACACACACACACACACACTCACTCACACTCACACTCAAACAACACACACACACACACACACACACACACACACACACACACACACACACACACACACACACACACACACACACACACTCACACACACACTCACTCACACACACACTCACTCACACTCAAACAAACACAACACACACACACCAAACAAACAAACAAACAAACAAACAAAACAAACAAACACACACACACACAGATTATTGACTGTAATTGACTCCGCCAGATTAAGTGATGTTTTGCTCACAGGAATAATGATGTTTATGTTGATGATAATTGTGAGTTTCTGCTCTGTAGATCATCAAGCTGCTGGATGGCAAACGCTCTCAGACTGTGGGAATATTAATATCCAGCCTTCACCTGGAGATGAAGGACATTCAGCATGGTGAGATCTCGTGTGTGTGTGTGTGTGTGTGTGTGTGTGTGTGTGTGTGTGTCTCTGTGGTGTCTCTGTGTGTCTCTGTGTGTGTCTCTGTGTGTGTGCGTGTGAGTGAGTCTGTGTGTGTCATAGTTTCGACACACTCAGATCATTAAGGAGGTGTTGCTCGTGTTGGCGTTGTGGAGAAGTCACCGGCTACAATAAACAAATCCACCAGATCAGACATGCAGGCGCTCGGAGAACAGCAACCGTTCCAAACACACACACACACACACACACACACACACACACACACACACACACACACACACACACACACACACACACACACACACACACACACACACACACACACACACACACACACACACACACAGAGAGAGAGACACACACACATTTGAATGATGGATCTGCAAACGCACCGCTTGTGTTTAGCCGTTCTTTCAGAAATTGCATCGTCCAGCCAAGATAAAAGTTCCAGAATCTATAACCTTTTCACAGTCGCTAAAAACACACACACACACACACACACACACACACACACACACACACACACACACACACACACACACACACACACACACACACACACACACACAGAGAAACACATACACACAGAGAAACACATACACACAGAGAAACACACTCACAGACGCATACGCATACACATACGCACAGAATAATCAGTGAACCCTCACACACACACACGGCAGTATCTTGGTTAAAAATGATGATATCAGATGATTTATTTAATACATAGTACAAAAATAGAACATTAGAATAGAATAATGATTATAAGTTTGCAAATTAACATCAAAGTATAAAATTGCTTTGAATGAAAAGGGATTTAAAAGGACCTGCGTATAAACGTAAACATTTCTCACAGAAAACCAAAGTCTTTAAATGTGTTTTTCTGAGTGGATCTGGTGGCTCTAACCTGGAAATATGAAATCCATAATGAATGAATAATGAGCTGGTGTGTGTGTGTGTGTGTGTGTGTGTGTGTGTTGCAGCGGTTCTGACGGTGGATCACTCTGTGGTGGATCTGGAGACCATCGAAGCTTTATATGAAAATGTGAGTACATAAAGAAACCCGAGAGCGCAGAAGAATGTTCACGAGATTCCTACAGTCCGTGTTTAACACACCAGCTGTTCGTCTCCTCAATAAAACAGCCTTTATTATTTCATTAAACGCATTTAACAGTGTGTGTGTTACTAACTCTAACCATCATCTGATGCGTTGCTTCGTTTTAAGAGGATTTGTGTAAATTATATGTATATTTTTTATGCTTTTATATCAGTAGTGAGCCGGTTATCTGAATGACTTAAGGAAGTCCTGTATAAATATGCTAGTTTAGAAACTTAGTGATAGATGGACTCTAAATACTAATTTTTATGGATAAAAATATATTTTATGTGAAAATGTAAATTTTTTTGAGCTTCGAAGCTTCGGTAGTAATGAACGTCGAATATTCAAGTCAAGTCAAGTCAAGTCAAATATATTTATATAGCGCTTTTCACAATACAGATTGTATCAAAGCTGCTTTACAGTATCAATCAAAACAACTCAACAATGTTTGTTTATTACTGGACATCCAAAAAGGACATCCAAGTTTGGTAGAGCTGATCAATGGTATGATTGGTTAATTAATTTGAATATCCCCAACTGAGCAAGCCAAAGGCAACAGTGGCAAGGAACCGAAAAACTCCATCAAGTGACCTAATGGTGTCCTAAAACTCCATCAGATGACCCAATGGAGAAAAAAAAACCTTGGGAGAACCCAGGCTCAGTCGGGCCAGTTCTCCTCTGGCGTTTATGAACTAGAGACCGAATTTACAGTAACTGTAAGATAAAAAAATTATATGAATGCCTGGCTAAATAGATGCGTCTTTAGTCTAGTTTTAAACTGGGAGAGCGAGTCTGAGCAACGAACAATATCAGGAAAGCTATTCCAGAGCTTCGGAGCTAGATGTGAAAATGCTCTCCCTCCTTTGGTGGATCTGGATATCCTAGGAATGACCAGAAGCCTCGAATTTAGTGATCTTAAAGAGCGCGATGGATTGTAAGGCGATAGAAGATCTGTTAAATAGACTGGAGCTAAACCATTTAGAGCTTTATAAGTCAAAAGCAATACCTTGTAATTAATACGGAACTTTATAGGTAACCAATGAAGTGATGATAAAACTGGTGTTATATGATCATATTTTCTTGATCTAGTAAGAACTCTAGCGGCTGCATTTTGCACTAACTGTAGCTTGTTTATTGAGGATGCAGGACAACCAGCTAATAAAGCATTACAGTAATCTAGTCTCGAGGTCATGAATGCATGAACTAACTTTTCTGCATCAGAAACAGATAGCATATTACGTAGCTTAGCAATGTTTCTAAGGTGGAAAAAGGCAGTTTTTGTAACATATGAGATATGATTTTCAAAAGACAGGTTGCAGTCTAATATAACACCCAGGTCTTTTACTGTAGCGGATAAAGTAACAGGGCATCCTACTATGTTAAAGTTGAACATTGAATATTCAAAGCTTCGGTAGTAATGAACGTCGAATATTCGAAGCTTTGGTAGTAATGAACGTCGAATATTCGAAGCTTTGGTAGTAATGAACGTCGAATATTCGAAGCTTCGGTAGTAATGAACGTCGAATATTCGAAGCTTCGGTAGTAATGAACGTCGAATATTCGAAGCTTCGGTAGTAATGAACATCGAATATTCGAAGCTTCGGTAGTAATGAACGTCGAATATTCGAAGCTTCGGTAGTAATGAACGTCGAATATTCGAAGCTTCGGTAGTAATGAACGTCGAATATTCGAAGCTTCGGTAGTAATGAACGTCGAATATTCGAAGCTTCGGTAGTAATGAACGTCGAATATTCGAAGCTTCGGTAGTAATGAACGTGAATATTCGAAGCTTCGGTAGTAATGAACGTCGAATATTCGAAGCTTCGGTAGTAATGAACGTCGAATATTCGAAGCTTCGGTAGTAATGAACGTCGAATATTCGAAGCTTCGGTAGTAATGAACGTTGAATATTCGAAGCTTCGGTAGTAATGAACGTCGAATATTCGAAGCTTCGGTAGTAATGAACGTCGAATATTCGAAGCTTCGGTAGTAATGAACGTCGAATATTCGAAAGCTTCGGTAGTATAATGACATATGAATGATTTCAAAGCTTCGGTAGTAATGAACGTCGAATATTCGAAGCTTCGGTAGTAATGAACGTCGAATATTCGAAGCTTCGGTAGTAATGAACGATCGAATATTCGAAGCTTCGGTAGTAATGAACATTCGATATATTCGAAGCTTCGGTAGTAATGAACGTCGAATATTCGAAGCTTCGGTGTAATGAACGTGAATATTCGAAGCTTCGGTAGTAATATGAACTCGATAATATCGAAAGCTTCGGTAGTAATGAACGTCGAATATTCGAAGCTTCGGTAGTAATGAACGTCGAATATTCGAAGCTTCGGTAGTAATGAACGTTGAATATTCGAAGCTTCGGTAGTAATGAAACGTCGAATATTCGAAGCTTCGGTAGTAATGAACGTCGAATATTGCTCGGAAGCTGATATCGATAGTCGTAGTAATGAACGTTGAATATTCGAAGCTTCGGTAGTAATGAACGTCGAATATTCGAAGCTTCGGTAGTAATGAACGTCGAATATTCGAAGCTTCGGTAGTAATGAACGTGAATATTCGAAGCTCGGTAGTAATAGAACGTGAATATTCGAAGCTTCGGTAGTAATGAACTCTGAATATTCGAAGCTCGTCGGTAGTAATGAACGTTGATATTTCGAAGCTTTCGGTAGTAATGAACGTGAATATTCGAAGCTTCGTAGTAATGAACGTCGAATATTCGAAGCTTCGGTAGTAATGAACGTTGAATATTCGCAGCTTCGGTAGTAATGAACGTTGAATATTCGAAGCATCGGTAGTAATGAACGTTTGAATATTCGACGCTTCGGTAGTAATGAACGTCGAATATTCGAAGCTTCGGTAGTAATGAACGTTGATATTCGAAGCTTCGGTAGTAATGAACGATCGAATTTTGAAGGCATTCGAGTCGGTAGTATGAACGTGAATTCGAAGTCGGTATAATGAAGTGATATTCGAAGCTTCGGTAGTAATGAACGTTGAATATTGAGCTTCGATAATGACTGAATCGAAGCTTCTAGTAATGAACGTTGAATATTCGCAGCTATCGGTAGTAATTGAACGTTGAATATTCGAAGCTTCGGTAGTAATGAACGTTGAATATTCGAAGCTTCGGTATATGTAATGAACGTTCGATAATATTGAATGAGCATCGGTAGATAACTGATATTACGTTGTAGTAATAAGTGATTCGAAGCTTCGGTAGTAATGAACGTTGAATATTCGAAGCATCGGTAGTAATGAACGTTGAATATTCGTTTACGAAGACTTCGGTAGTAATGAACGTTGAATATTCGAAGCTTCGGTAGTAATGAACGTTGAATATTCGAAGCATCGGTAGTAATTGAATATTGAACTCGGTGAATATGACTGATTCGAAGCTCGGTAGTAATGAACGTTGATTCGATATTCGAAGCCGATTCACGGTAGTAATGAACGTTGAATATTCGAAGCTTCGGTAGTAATGAACGTCGAATATTCGAAGCATCGGTAGTAATGAACGTTGAATATTCGAAGCTTCGGTAGTAATGAACGTTGAATATTCGAAGCATCGGTAGTAATGAACGTTGAATATTCGCAGCTTCGGTAGTAATGAACGTTGAATATTCGCAAGCTTCGGTAGTAATGAACGTTGAATATTCGAAGCTTCGGTAGTAATGAACGTTGAATATTCGAAGCTTCGGTAGTATATGAATCGTTGAACTTATTCGAGCCGGTATAATGAACGTTGATATCGAGCTTCGGTAGTAATGAACGTTGAATATTCGAAGCTTCGGTAGTAATGAACGTTGAATATTCGAAGCATTCGGTAGTAATGAACGTTGAATATTCCTTCGAGAAGCTTATTTCCAGTCGGTAGTAATGAACGTCGAATATTCGAAGCATCGGTAGTAATGAACGTTGAATATTCGAAGCTTCGGTAGTAATGAACGTTGAATATTCGAAGCATCGGTAGTAATGAACGTTGAATATGAGCTCGATAATGACTTCGTACGTAAGCTCGTATAATGAACGTGATTACTCGGAAAATATTCGAAGCATCGGTAGTAATGAACGTTGAATATTCGAAGCTTCGGTAGTAATGAACGTTGAATATTCGAAGCATCGGTATAACGTTGAATTCGAAGCTCGTATAATGAATCGATATTCGAAGCTTCGGTAGTAATGAACGTTGAATATTCGAAGCTTCGGTAGTAATGAACGTCGAATTAGTTCGTAAAAGCTTCGGTAGTAATGAACGTTGAATATTCGAAGCTTCGGTAGTAATGAACGTCGAATATTCGAAGCTTCGGTAGTTAAAATATGTAGTATGAATCATATTCGAGCTTCGTAGTAATGAACGTTGATATTCGCAGCTTCGGTAGTAATGAACGTTGAATATTCGCAGCTTCGGTAGTAATGAACGTTGAATAATCGCAGCTTCGGTAGTATGAACGTTGAATATTCGCAGCTTCGGTAGTAATGAACGTCTCTTAACAAATGCTGTAAACTATGGGAGTCTAGTTGTAGCCTACTAGGCTTCATTAGCTTAATATGAAGGTAATAATTAACTGTAATTTAAGTGTTTGTATAGCTACAAAACACTTTTATTCATTTTTATAATAAAAAGATTATATGAAATATAAACATTTAAATGGTGGCTGTCATAAAAACTTGCCAGATTTATTAAAATATGCATTAAATATTGAAGAACATTAAGGTTATAATGCATATGTAATATGGTGCATATATTTAGCAAAATGCTCCTCTCTCTAGAGTTATTTTTCTAGCTGACTAACGAGTTTATGGTTTTTCTGAGGTAAATATGACGATACATGACATTGATTACAAGCTGTTTAACTGACGTCTTTCCACAGTTGAAACGCTGATTGAGCGAATCAATGTGACATGATACGGATTTCGATAAGTTGTACTCTATCTTTTAACACACTTTCAGATGCTCATTCATGTTTATTTCGCGCTGTAACTGGTGTTATTAAGCCGGAAGAGAGATCAGCGCTGCTGCTTCTCTTGAGCTGCGCCAGAGCGATCTCACGCCACAGCGCCAAAACGGTATTTATGTTTTTGAATTTCGAAAGAAAATGGACGTAATTTGTAGGGGTGGGAGAAAAAATCGATCCATCGATGCATCGTGATTCTCTCTCCATTCCAGAATCGATTCTGAGCTTAGTTTTTAACCAGATGTGCGATGACGTTGAGTTTGCTTTAGAAACACCCGTATTCTGCTTGCTTCCAATTCCTCACACACATACACCACTCAAACCTTCCGTAAAATAATCTTTCATAAAGTTCGGAAAGGTTGAAGCGAATTACAAGGACATTCACAGGCTTCATTGCACAGGATACGCTTTGAGAGACGCGCGCGCTTTCTTTGATGTTTTACTTGAAGTGTGCTGTCTCGCCCGTCGGTATTTTCCTTACAAATGCTCTACGAAGTCATCATTTATGTGGTTTGGAATGCAGTGGACTTATATATTTAAAATATGAACCTAACAGAAGGCTGCTTTCGATTTCAAATGCTGACGCGCGCTTTGTTTGTGAGACTGCTCGCGCATGCGGCTGTGTGACTCCGTGTAGTGGTTTAATGTGCAAAATTAACATAAACACAGCCAGTTATGTCTTAAGGGATTAAACGGACAGGACGCACCGCATTACTTCTTTTATTTCAAAAGAGATGCGTGCGTGAATGCAGCTTAATAGATCTCCCGCAGTCTATGATGTCATAGTAAAAAACAACAGTAAAGATGAAGAAAAATCACTCGCAGTTCTTGAATGGAAAACGTTCAGATAATCTATAGGCTACTGAAAGCACTTTTTGTTTGTTGTTTGTTATATTTTTCTATGCTCCTCTTTATTATTTGTTATATTAGTTATTAGTTTAAAATTCTTAACATACAACTGTTTTAATAAAAAAAATAAAAAATTGTAATTATTTTTTAAAAAGTACTTAATTACTTATCTAAACTAATGAATTAATAAGGGGGGGAAGGTAGATAAAGAATCGTTCTGGAATCGGATCGTGACTCCCAGAATCGGAATCGGATCGGATCGTGAGGTGACCAAAGATTCCCACCCCTAGTAATTTGAAAATTGAGACTTTGTTTCATATCAATAGTAACAAAGGACAAAGATTTTAGTGATTTTTTGGATGCGCGCAGCCGCGCTACAATGTTCCATTCATTCAAATGAAACAGGATGACTAATCGATTCTTGAGATTTAAGAATCGATATCGGTTCGTAAAAATGAGAATCGATTAATATCGAGAAATCGATATTTATTACCCAGCCCTAATTTTCATTATATTGTCTTATAATAAATAAATGAATAAAAACAAAATTTAAATAAAAACAAAATTTAAATAAATAAAAAAGAAATTTAAATAAATAAAAAAGAAATTTAAATAAACCAAAAAAGATATTTAAATATAGAAAAAATATTTTTTTACTAAATAAAAAATACATTTAAATATAGAAAAAATACATTTAAATATATAAAAAATACATTTAAATAAATAAAAACGAAATTTAAATATAGAAAAAATGAATTTAAATAAAGAAAAAATTAATTTTTTCTATATTTAAATTTAGTTTTTATTTATTTAAATTTAGTTTTTATTTAAATGTAATTTTATTTACAATTATTTCAATTAAAATTTATTTAATTATTTATTATAATTATTTATATAATTTTATTTAAATTTAAAATTTTAAAAAATAAAAAATACATTTAAATAAATAAAAACGAAATTTAAATAAATAAAAACGAAATTTAAATATAGGAAAAATGTATTTAAATAAAGAAAAAATTAATTTAAATAAAGAAAAGCGAAAAATAAATGAACGAACTAATAGCCTAAATAAAGATCACAGTAGCAATAACAATTTCAATAATTTAGATTGATAATAACAGGTAAAAATGATAATACATTTTGTTTCTATTATTCTATTTTCCACAATGTCAAAGCAGTGCAGCTTAACCCAAAACACAAGCTCAGGCACTTCTGTCCACACACACTCAAGCCAGAGAACACTCCCGTTGCAGGAGCACTTTTACTAGTCCAAGAAGAAGCAAATATATTTATTAAGTAGCTATAACGAAGTTATATGTTAAGTATTATATTTCACCAGATTTTATAGTGTAAAACATATTCAAGTGCGAATGAGAACCGTTTCGAGGGGGATTCAGGTGTAAACTAATGAATGTTTTTGAATCGTTGATGTTAAATTGTGATTTGTGCATTTTATAAGGTTGCTAAAATGACTAATGTATTGCTGATGTAATATTTGTCATGATGAATGTGTGCAGAGAGCTCAGACTGATGAACTGGAGAAGATCAGGAAACATTACGAGACGTCTAAAGAAGATGAAGTGAAACTGCTGGATAAACCGGAACAGTACGTCCTTCAAACGCTTGCTTTCTTTTATTAAACACGTCAGGAACCAGATCAGAGTTGAGGATTTAAGGACAATTAATTTTATATTTATAATCCTAATCTTAAATATCTTAAAGGGGATGAGGAAAGTCTTGATTATCGTATCAAGAGTCTTAAATTTTGCGATCAAATTGGTATATTGAATTGATTTGAGACATTTTAAGGTGTTTCCATTCATTTTCGCACAACATTCAAGCAAACATTTACGAACAAAGTTTTGCTAGACAAAATGTATCGCGCCATAATAACGTTTCCATCAGCGTTTATCGCATAAGCCGTATATCCATCAAGATAAAATCCCATGAGACCGAACGCATTTCATTTGAGTCGATATTCATGAAATTCAGTCGAATTTTACTGTTTCCATAAGGCATTTTTCATTACATATCACTTAATGCGGATAAACACGTGTGGATGGAAACATGGGTAGTGACACCAGCAGACGTTCAGTCCCTCGTAAGCACGGTTTTAACTCTTCTCCAGCTAACAGTTATATCTTCTAGAGCATTTTTCTAATGTTCCCATTATGGTCTTTTTAAAATCGTTTTTTTCTTCTTGTTTATGTGAATGTTGAGGGAACATTCCATTGTATCATTCTTCACACATCATGGAATGTAACATTTGAATGTTCTCTAAACATTCCGAAACAAGTAGCAACATTTCAAAAAATGACAAACGTCCAACTGAATTTTTTTTAAGTTCCATGAATAATGTTTTTGTGCTGATGTTTAGATAACATTATTAAAGACCAGATAACTTTGAACTAACGTTACTTGAAGTACATTTGTTCATAAATTCGAGAGAACCTTGTTAGCTGGGTTACAGCTCCAATTAAACACATTATTATTATTATTATTATTATTATAAATGCTTTAACAAAAATATGCTTGTATGTTTCTGAATTAGCATCTAATCCCACAAACGTCCTGAGTAAGCGGACTAATGCGATTTGTTTTTATATAAACTGAGGGGTGATGCATTTACTCACATGATGTACAAGCATCTTAGCCGTTCCTGTAAAACCGATGAACATGTTTCTTCTGTGCTTGACCTTTGACCCTTCACTGTAGTGAGTCACTGTGAGTCTGTTGGTATGCTAATGAAACCGGAAACCACCGATCTCTGCACATGATTGTGTCTCTGTGACTCGTGCCGCTAATATTCGCCATAATTACACTTAGTTACATCCAGATTTGTGTGTCGGTGTGAAGACGACGTGACTCTTTGATGTTGTTGTGTTTTCTCTTTGATCTTGCGGAGCAGATTCCTGTACGAACTCTCCCAGATCCCGGATTTCGCTGGGCGCTCGCACTGCATCATATTCAGGACGGTGTTTGTGGACTCCATGTCTTCTGTCCAGCGTAAAGTGGAGACCATCTCTACTGTGTGTAAGGTCAGATCAAGCCCTTACATTTACTGCTGCAAATTTGTTGTTCATCAAAGTTGGTTGATGATGTCACGCAGGTGGTGGAGAAATTACGTCTTTTAATCAAACAGTTTGAGATTTAATTAATGCCAGATTTGAGGACTAATTCTCATTTTTCCTTAGTTATTCTACTTTATTTCCAGATTCACTAATAGGCTTGTTCCTATGCACATGAACAGCACTTTTAATAGCACTTATACCCATATGCAAATAAGATGCGGTTATATAATAATAGTAATAGCACTTATATCCATATATCCATACGCAAATAAGATGCGGTTATATAATAATAGTAATATCACTTATATCCATACGCAAATAAGATGCGGTTATATAATAATAATAATAATAATAGCACTTATATCCATACGCAAATAAGATGCGGTTATATAATAATAATAATAATAGCACTTATATCCATACGCAAATAAGATGCGGTTATATAATAATAGTAATAGCACTTATATCCATATATCCATACGCAAATAAGATGCGGTTATATAATAATAGTAATAGCACTTATATCCATACGCAAATAAGATTCGGTTATATAATAATAGTAATAGCACTTATATCCATACACAAATAAGATGCGGTTGTCTTATAATAGCATTTATATCCATATATCCATACGCAAATAAGATGCGGTTGTATAATAATAGTAATAGCACTTATATCCATACGCAAATAAGATTCGGTTATATAATAATAGTAATAGCACTTATATCCATATATCCATACGCAAATAAGATGCGGTTATATAATAATAGTAATAGCACTTATATCCATATATCCATACGCAAATAAGATGCGGTTATATAATAATAGTAATAGCACTTATATCCATATGCAAATAAGATTCGGTTATATAATAATAGTAATAGCACTTATATCCATATATCCATACGCAAATAAGATGCGGTTATATAATAATAGTAATAGCACTTATATCCATACACAAATAAGATGCGGTTGTATAATAATAGCATTTATATCCATATGCAAATGAGATTCTGTTATATTATAATGATAATCATAGCACTTATATCCATACGCAGATGAGATGCGGTTATATAATGATAATAATAGCACTTATATCCATACGCAGATGAAATGCGGTTATATAATGATAATAATAGCACTTATATCCATACACAGATGAGATGCGGTTATATAATGATAATAATAGCACTTATATCCTTACGCAGATGAAATGCGGTTATATAATGATAATAATAGCACTTATATCCTTACGCAGATGAGATGCGGTTATATAATGATAATAATAGCACTGATATCCATACACAGATGAGATGCGGTTATATAATGATAATAATAGCACTTATATCCTTACGCAGATGAAATGCGGTTATATAATGATAATAATAGCACTTATATCCATACACAGATGAGATGCGGTTATATAATGATAATAATAGCACTTATATCCTTACGCAGATGAAATGCGGTTATATAATGATAATAATAGCACTTATATCCATACACAGATGAGATGCGGTTATATAATGATAATAATAGCACTGATATCCATAAGCAGATGAGATGCGGTTATATAATGATAATAATAGCACTTATATCCATACACAGATGAGATGCGGTTATATAATGATAATAATAGCACTTATATCCATACACAGATGAGATGCGGTTATATAATGATAATAATAGCACTGATATCCATAAGCAGATGAGATGCGGTTATATAATGATAATAGCACTGATATCCATACACAGATGAGATGCGGTTATATAATGATAATAATAGCACTTATATCCTTACGCAGATGAGATGCGGTTATATAATGATAATAATAGCACTTATATCCTTACGCAGATGAGATGCGGTTATATAATGATAATAATAGCACTGATATCCATACACAGATGAGATGCGGTTATATAATGATAATAATAGCACTTATATCCTTACGCAGATGAAATGCGGTTATATAATGATAATAATAGCACTTATATCCATACACAGATGAGATGCGGTTATATAATGATAATAGCACTGATATCCATACGCAAATAATATTCGGTTTAAATAATAATAATAATAATAACACTTATATCCATATGCAAATGAGATTCGGTTATATAATAATAATAATAATAGCACATGCACACTGTTCAAGAACTATTTACAAATAGCAAAATAATGCAAAATACATAAATATAATAAAGTCAGAAATAAAATGTATTCAAACCACTCACTAAGTAGACATGCAACAAGAGTAGGTCATGTGATGTAGGTGTAGCTTATTACTGATTGAAATAATTATTGTTGCATGGTGCAAGACTTGAATTAGTATGTTTATATTTGATTATTCCTTCCAATTCCAAAGGAATGAACATCAAACATGATCTTCTTGACTCATTATTTCATTGAACTTCCACCAAAAAAACTAAGGCTTAAAAATGTAGTGAAATCAGAAAAAAATATTTATTTGATACCTGTGAGAAAATGAGTTCATGTGACGCAGCACTGATGCGCAGTTCACGAGTCTGAAGAGTGTGTGAGTGTTTTGCTGTGCTTCTACAGGTGTTTCTGGAGAACGACAGTGTGAAGGATGTGATCGGGCTGATTCTGGCCTTTGGAAACTACATGAACGGTGGAAACAGAACCAGAGGACAGGCGGATGGATTCGGCCTGGAGATTCTTCCTAAATTAAAAGATGTCAAGAGCAGGGTATTAAAATAATAACACTATAAACCTAAAGTGAATGTGATACGGTCACCGCAACCGCTAATAACTCTTTCCTTTCCCCATCAGGACAATCATATAAGCCTGGTGGATTATGTGGTGTCGTACTACCTGCGCAACATGGACGAGGTACGGCCGTTTAAACGGCGTTTTCCTGATCATCATCACCAAACCGGTGTTTAACCCCGTAAACTGACTAACATTCATGCAATGCAATAAAAAAAGCAAAGCCATCGGAAGAAATCCGAGATCTGGTGGTGCATGTTCTTCCAGCACAAATATATAAACCTTCTTAAATCAAGATACATTTACTGGAGAAGAAGCAAAATGACTGATTTTAAGTCTTGTTTTCTAGAAAATCTGTCAATATTCAATGAGTTTCAGATTAAAACAAGTACAAATATCTGTTAATGGAGTCAGAAAAAACAAATTCAAAGGGTTATAAACTTAAAACCCATCTTTTCTCTGTGGCCTTTGACACCTAGAAAGATTTACTCATGTTTATGTGTCATTTCATTTTATTTTTGTTGTATGTAGTTGTGTGTCTTATGTGATTATTTTTCTGTACAGCACTTTGGTCAACTTTGGTTGTTTAAAAATGCTTAACAAATAATATGATAGATTATTTTTCTGACCCCATTGGCAGATATTAGTTCTTGTTTGAAGCAAAAACATTAATTTTGATACATTTTGCAGAAAACAAGACTTAATATCTTCAGTCTGCATCTCAAGTAAATGTATCTTGATTTAATAATGTTTTCTCCGCTAACAGGAAACAATTCTCCCAATAACGTTAATATAATGTCTATTCAAAGTATCTAATCTTTAATAATTTTCTCAAAACATTATTTATGGAATGTTTTAGTTTTTCTAATGCCTTTTTAAACGTTGCTACTTTTTTCGGAACATTCAAAAGTAACATTCCCATAATGTTTGAAGAATGATAAAATAGAATGTTCCCGAAAATTCACATAACCAAAAAAACAAAAATCGCCTGGACGTTTTGAACGTTCATAGGACATTCAGAAATAGTGTTTTCTTAACCTATTTGGTAATGTCAGCAAGAAGGGTCGATATTTGTAATCGAAAACAAGAGAAAAATACCTAATATATCTAAATAAAGTCAGAAAAGTCTTGTCATGCACAAGCATTTTTCTGAAAGGTTGTTGTTGTTGTTGTTTCAGAATGCAGGAACGGAGAAAAGCGTGTTCCCGCTGCCTGAACCTCAGGATCTCTTCCACGCGGCACAGGTCAAGTTTGAAGATCTCGCAAAAGACCTTCGCAAGTTAAAGAGAGAGCTGACAGGTACGAGTCCGTCCGCTGTCTGTGATTAATGCTGAGATGGACAGAACGAGTCTCACGAGGTGTAAAAGCTGCTCAGACATCTCCACTTTATTCACAGGGTTCATACAAGGTGCTTAAAATGTGACTCTTTGAAATGTAAGTCCTGGAAAACCCTGGAAAACAGCCATATTTATGAAGAGGTACTTAAAAAGTGCTTTACTTGCTTGAAATACAATTTATTTTTCCTTCTAAAAAACACAAATACAATCTTTTTCACACAAAATTAACACTGCAGCTCATCTGATTAACCCCATCAGATCTTTTCTCGATAACATTATAATATAAAATATTATTTATTGAACAATAATAGCCATTATAAACTTTGTATTTAATATATATTATTAAATACCTTATAAGTTGAATTCACGAGTCTGAAGATATCTAAAGAAGTGAGTTTTCGGAAGATTAAATTTGTCGGATCGATATGAAAAAGTTATGAAAGTATTATCGTGGAAGAGGTTATTAATATTTACAATGCCCCTTCTAAACCATAATGCGAAGGCTCCATCTGAAATGGAAGATAGAAAAGAAGGATTTTTATATATACTGTAGGAGACAGACCCGACATGTTCTGTGTTTCCTAAATTGTTGCCAAATTTTTAGGCTGTGCAGAACTAAAGGGTTTGAAGTATAATGGGAAAATGTTATAGGAATAGAAGAACATCATAAAGCATTTAAAGAGACTCGGTATAAGTTGTATTTTGGATGCCTTATATTTGTAAGAGTTTTAAAAATCCTGAAAGATATTGTTTGATAAGTGAGATCTTGAAAACCGTAAAATTAGTGCTTAAAGTTCTGGCATTTCTTACCTGACAGTATCTGTACGAACCCTGTGATTTATTACACTTTAATTATTTACACAGCGCCAGCAAATGAGCCGAGGACTCAGCAGTGATTCATTCTAGTGAATCTTTTGAATCACTTAACCGAGTTCTTTAGATTGATTCACTCATTGCTTCAGTGAGTCATTGAATCATTCGCTCAAACGTTTTATCATCTTTTATCCGAATGATTTTGCTGCAATCCATTTATAAAGCAGCTTCTTTTCATGAAACCGTTTTTACACTGGGAAAAAAAGCACGTTTACCACAGTTGTGCTCGGGGCTGTCACAGTTCTGTCACCATTGTCTGGGTTTTCTGTGACACTCCCGGTTTGTCATGTGTTTGTGTTAGTCTGGTCTGTTGTGAGCACATGGCTGTCATGTTATTTCCTTGTGCCATGTGCTCTCCTGTCAATTGTCAAACCCCGCCCATCTTGTTATCTCGTTATTGTTTAATGTCCCTCACCTGCCTGCCTCGTTACCTTCTTTTGTTTGTTCCCTATTTAGTCTCCCTGTGTTTGCAGTCCTGTGCTGGTTCGTTGTCCATGTTGTCCATGTTCCCAGTGTTTCCAGGTCTTGCTTGTTATCGTTGTCGTTTTCCCCCACGAGGGAGTTTTGTTTGTAGTTTGTGTTTGTTTGTTGTTAATAAATTACTACTCATTGTTATGCACTTGAGTCCTCGCACCTTTATCTACCTATTCCGTGACAGAACGAACCAGCCTACTGAGGACTCAGCTAACAATGGGGATCTTCCTTTTCCCATTTCCCTGCCCCTCCGCTTATTCGATGGTGGAGAAACTGGACAAGATCATTTCTCTTCGGCAAGGAGAGAGCAGTGTGAAGGAGCTTGCCTACCAGTTCCTGTATTTCGCGGAGGGACTCAACATCGGTGACACAGTGCTCAAGGAAAGATTTAACATCAGCCTCAATAAGCCTGTGCCTGCCTGGGAGATGGGAATGCTGGGGATATTATCTTTCTGGCAGTTTGTGGGGTACGTTTACAGTCGCGGGTCCAATGCAGACTTGGAGGGTGGTCTTCCGCCTCTTGGCCCACCTCCCTCTGACTTCACAAACTGCCATGTCTCCAGTCCTCCGATGACCCCTTCGGGAAGAGGGAGGAGGAAGAAGGGGTGCGACCTATCAGCCTCCAATCCAGTGGAGGTTGAAGGAGTTGCAGCACCCCCAGAGGCAGTTACTCCCACACCGCCTCACCAGCGCAGAAGGAGGAGGAGGGCTCCTGTCGCCCCCCTTCGGCCGGTGGTCCAGGAGGACCTGACTTCGGCGGTGTCAAGGCCAGTAGTCCAGAAGAACCCGTCTTCGGTGGTCCCAAGCCCGGTGGTCCAGAAGAATTCGACATCGGTGGTCCCAAGCCCGGTGGTCCAGAAGGATTCGACATCGGTGGTCCCAGAGCTGTCCTCTCTCCCTGCAGTGCTCTCAGAGGTGGCAGAGGAGCTTGTAGCACCGACTCGCTCACGTAGACGGAGGAGGAGAGCTTCCGGCCAACCACAGGACCCGAAGGTGGTTCCGAAGCCTGCAGCCGAACCACCGATGCTTCCAGTGAAACCTGCAGCCGAACCCCCGAAGCCTCCAGTGAGGCCTGCAGCCGTACCCAAGCGCCTCGCCCTGACGGCGCCACCCAAGCGCCTCGCCCTGACGGCGCCACCCAAGCGCCTCGCCCTGACGGCGCCACCCAAGCGCCTCGCCCTGACGGCGCCACCCAAGCGCCTCGCCCTGACGGCGCCACCCAAGCGCCTCGCCCTGACGGCGCCACCCAAGCGCCTCGCCCTGACGGCGCCACCCAAGCGCCTCGCCCTGACGGCGCCACCCAAGCGCCTCGCCCTGACGGCGCCACCCAAGCACCTCGCCCTGACGGCGCCACCCAAGCGCCTCGCCCTGACGGCGCCACCCAAGCGCCTCGCCCTGACGGCGCCACCCAAGCGCCTCGCCCTGACGCCGCCACCCAAGCGCCTCGCCCTGACGCCGCCACCCAAGCGCCTCGCCCTGACGCCGCCACCCAAGCGTCTCGCCTTGACTGCTCCGCTCGAGCTGCTCGCCAGCGCTCTCCCAGAGCCTTCGCCGCCCTGGCTGCCCGAGGGGTCTTCGCCGCCCTGGCCGCCCGAGGGGTCTTCGCCGCCCTGGCCGCCCGAGGGGTCTTCACCGCCATGGCCGCCCAAAGGGTCGTCTCCGCCCTGGTTGTCTCCGCCATGGCCGCCCGAAGGGTTCTCTCCGCCATGGCTGCCTGAATGGGTTTCACCGCCATGGCCGTCCGAACGGGCTTCACCGCCCTGGCCGCCTGCTCCGCTCTGGTCACCTGCACAGCCAGATCCGCCCTGGCCACCCGATGGACTGTCTGATCTACCCTGGTCTTCAGCCAGGAGTCCGGACCCGCCCTCCCCCCCCTGGCTCAACCCTCCCGTCCCTCCCTGGCTCCCCTCCCTCCTTCCCCTCTCTGTATATGTATTCTGATCTGCTTGTCTTGTCTGCTCTTTGGTCTTGCACGTTTGATGTTCTTGTCTTGTTTTTGGTGTCCCTCCTTGGGAACGCCAGGTGGCGTTCCTTTGAGGGGGGGTAGTGTCACAGTTCTGTCACCATTGTCTGGGTTTTCTGTGACACTCCCGGTTTGTCATGTGTTTGTGTTAGTCTGGTCTGTTGTGAGCACATGGCTGTCATGTTATTTCCTTGTGCCATGTGCTCTCCTGTCAATTGTCAAACCCCGCCCATCTTGTTATCTCGTTATTGTTTAATGTCCCTCACCTGCCTGCCTCGTTACCTTCTTTTGTTTGTTCCCTATTTAGTCTCCCTGTGTTTGCAGTCCTGTGCTGGTTCGTTGTCCATGTTGTCCATGTTCCCAGTGTTTCCAGGTCTTGCTTGTTATCGTTGTCGTTTTCCCCCACGAGGGAGTTTTGTTTGTAGTTTGTGTTTGTTTGTTGTTAATAAATTACTACTCATTGTTATGCACTTGAGTCCTCGCACCTTTATCTACCTATTCCGTGACAGGGGCCGCCGCAGGGGTCAAAGGTCACGCCCCCCCACCCCTGGTGTCTGCAATTATTTAAATCAGCCAATAATATGGCATATGAAAGCAATTAGATATGCTCTCTCCTCATTCCCCTCCATTTGAGAATCGTTGTTAAAAACTCTGATCCTCAGTGACCCGAGGGAAAAACACAGAGCGGCTACAAAACCACTGCCGCCCCTCCTCGAGCTGTCTGTCACTCACTTATTAGCACAAAAATGCAAGACAATAAATACAGAACAAGGGCCTTAGCATTTGATCCACACCACAACAAAACCCCCGTCTGGCGTGCGAGTCCTCGGGCGTTGGCATGAGATCGTAAGGAGAGTGTTGCAAACGCACCTACGACTCAGTCTTTCTGGACAGGGATAAATATTTATGCCATGCTATCATAAAGAGCTGCAAGTGTTCCTAATTATTCCTCCAGTCATTTCTGTTTAAAGTGGAAGTCGAGGAGAGTTTCTGGACCGAGATTTGAGGTCTGTGCATCTGATGTACACGTGTGAGGCTTTGATATATTCCTACTTCTCCAACCAGACTGCGAATCTGCAAATACAAGCGTTTTACTGCCGAGAATAAAAATAAACATCATCAGAGGGAAGTTTAGGAGACTTGATGATGAAAATCTGTTTTCAAAAGCATGAAATCTAGTGTTTATCCTAAATTTATTTATCGGTGCACATCATTATTGTGTTAATACTCTTGAATCAGAATCAGTTCCTCTTGCAGCATCTCTTCTCTGATGATGTGGGCGGGGCTATAACCTGTCACTCACATGAGATAAGCCAATCCTGTCCAATCAATTCCTCACACACAATCAAGCCCCGCCCACATTTGTTCTTGTTCCAGAAGTGTTGATAGACAGAACAATAGGGAAGAAATGAAAAAGTGAAAAATTACAATAAAAAAATCCACCACTTTTATGATATATAGTCAGCTGAGTTAAAGCTGTACAATTAATATGAATCATCACAAGCTCAGATCATTTGATCTTGGAAGAATCTGATGAGAAATGTTCGTATTGTAGGATCCGTGTTGTGGAAAATGTGGACAGATTTACATAGAAACTCAAAACACCAAAAATAAAAATTTGGTTTAGAAAATTATGACAAACATTTTACTATTGTACAGTAAAATGTATTTCTTAAAGCGATAATAACATTTTTAAGGAATATCACGCAATATCACACAATATTGCTTTAATTTACACAGTAAACCTGTTGTGCAGCACTTCATTTGATTACATTTTATTTTGATTTGAAAACGTCTTCATTTGATTACGTTTTTTTAGCGAATTTGTATTAAACCATTAAAACAGAATCCAGAAATTTAAACGGAAAACAAAACATTTTTCATAGGGTGCTATAATAAATTATTTAATTGTTAAAGCTTTCTGAAATCACTTTTTGATTCTTAAAATTGTATCAAATCATTAAAAGGAATTCCATAATGCAAATGGAAAACACATATTTTTGGGGAAAAGTAATATTAATATTGAGATCTCTCTTTAAAAATCATTTTTAAGCTCTAACCTTTTGGAATCAGTGAAAGTTTTTTAAATGCTTTTTTAAATCGTTTTTTATATTATTATTTTCTGAAAAAAGTAGTAATATTTAAAGACGTCATGAAATAAAAATTGACTGTATTTACTTTGTTAGCCCATATTTCTAGTATTGTGGGGAACAATTAATACAGAAAAATAGTTTGTCGTGGTAATCTTTAATCAAAATGTGAAAAGTTACTTCTTTACTTTGTTAAAGTTACTTAATAAAACCTTGGCCTCTGTTCAATATTTCCCGTTTCTCTTGTAAATGCGTCACAACACTGGAGAAAAGTCGTTTGCAACTTCCGGTACACTAGGACTTTAAAACCGTTAGACGCACGAAAAATAAAAACGCTTTAAGAACATTTGTGCTAACGCTTTAAGAACATTTATTAAAGACCAGGGGCCGGATTCACCAAACATTCTTAACAATAAAATTATTCTTAACTGACAATTTCTTCTTATTTTATAACTTAAGAAAAAAGATCTTCTTAAGAATGTTCTTATCTTTTAAGTCAAGTCAAAACATAAGAAAAAAATTATTTTTTGAAAAGAATGTTCTTAAAAATCATCTTAAATAACTTATTAAAATTAGGATAACTGCCAACCTATCTTAAATACCCAAATGTAAGATGTTTAAGGAATTTATTGTGCTGATATATACCTGACTTTCAATCCCATAATAACAAATAACACCTATCATTTTCTTAAGTAAAAAATGACAGTGTTCTTAAGAAAAAAATGTGAGAAATTTTTCATGAATTGCACTTAGGAACATTCTTACAAATTTATCGTAAGAATTTTCTTAACTTCTTAAGAAGATTTTCATGAACCGGCCCCTGATAACGTCTATTAATGTTACGTTTGTTCATAACGTTGAGGGAACGTTCCTGTCAGAGTCCGTAGTGGCTGGTCTCGTGTGTGTTTAAGTGTGTGTGTTTGCTGATGTTACACCCGTGGCGTGTGACACGGCCTGGCGCAGGGGTCGCGACACGGGGTCGCTCTCAGGGGCCGTATACGTCTGAGCGAAGAGACGAGAGCGAGACACAGACGCCCTGAGACAACCTGACTGCCCTCACACTGCTCTCTCCAACTCACCGAAACCTGATCTGGGCTTCTGCTGCTTTACTCTCGCCTGGGTTACTGGAGTCTCAGTCTGTGTGTGTGTGTGTGTGTGTGTGTGTGTGTGTGTGTGTCTATCTAACCTATCTATCACTCTCTCTCGCTCTCGCTCGCGCTCTCTCTCTCTCTCTCTCTCTCTCTCTTTCTCTCTATCTATCACTCTCTCTATCGCTCTCTCTATAGCTCTCTCTCTATCTATCTCTGTCTCTATACCTCTCTATCGCACTCTCTCACACACACACACACACACACACACACACACACACACACACACACACACACACACACACACACACACACACACACACACACTCTCTCTCTCTCTCTCTCTCTCTCTCTCTCTCTCTCTCTCTCTCTCACACTCTCTCTCTCTCTCTCTCTCTCTCTCTCTCTCTCTCTCTCTCTCTCTCTCTCTCTCTCTCTTTATCTGGACAATAACTTTATTCTAGATCTGCTGTAAAGCCAAAACAATCTCTGTTACTGTAATCTCCTGTTATCACTGTAAAGCTGCTTTGAAGTCTATATTGTTAAAGCGCTGTATAAATGAAGTTGACTTGACTTTTACCTTATCTTTAGATTTATTTTTTTTGATCATTATCCAATATTTAATTGTGGTTTTCTTACGAACAAAGTTACCAGCATTAACACTGACACATTTTCACTGAATTAATTCAGTGCGAAGGACATAACCGATAACAAATATGAAACGGATATACACAAGAGAAACAGATACACATACATAATAATAATAAAAATAAACTATATACATATTGTCAGAGATCGATGATTGAAATAAAGATAATTAAGGTGACTATTAAAATCTACATCTTGGTATACTCTCCTATCCTATACCTTTATATCAGTCAAGGTTTAAGAATAGAAATCAAGCTGTCATGAGTTCGGTTCCAGCGCATAATAATATTTTATTTATTTATGTGTTTGTATGTATGTGTCTTTTGTGTTTTGTTCCTATAGCTCAAACAGAAGGTCAATATTTAATTCAGATAGAGCATCATTGTCAGGAGTCAGTTGCATTAAAAATATCTAATATTTTCTCTTTTCTGTTAATAGAATAAAGCATCTGAAGTCTCATGTTAATAACTCGGTGTCTGCGCAGCTTTAAAGCAGCCGAGGAACAACATAACCCTCTGGTTTGTGATTAGGCCACTGGTGGGGCGTGTAATTTTCCTGGGAAGCGCGACCGCAATTCCCAAAACAAAACCCCACTAACCGCTCCATGCTCGGGAATATCCAGGCAACTTTAGGCAAAATAATGGAACTTCAGAGGCGGAAAGCACATGCAAGAACAGCTGTTTTTCTTACATTTTAATGACAGCAGACAAACATCATCGCATGAGTAATGAGTATCAGAGAATAACAGCTCTGGACTAGCGCTTCCAGATGAAGAGCTTTCACTTCTCAACATCATCTTCCTCCTCCTCGTTCTTCAGCACAAATATTCTTACATCCAGATGCATTTACTGGAGAAGCAAAATTACTGAAGATATTAAGTCTGGTTTTCTGAACAATACATCAAAATTAACTGAGTTTGTGCTTAAAACAAGAACAAATATCTGACAGGGAGGCAACAAAATAAATGGCAGATATTTGTTCTTGTTTTTCAAGCTTCATTTTGATACATTTTTAATAAAATCTTCAGTCAGTTTGCTTCTCCAGTAAATGTATCTTGATTTGAGAATGTTTTGATATTTGTGCTGGAAAACAAGACAGAAACACTGATCATTTTGAGAACTGAACTTCTTCCTCAGTGTTTCTGTCTCGTTTTCCAGCACAAATATGCAAAATGACTGAAGATTTTATTAAAAATGTATCAAAATGAAGCTTGAAAAACAAGAACAAATATCTGCCATTTATTTTGTTTTCTCCCTGTCAGATATTTGTTCTTGTTTTAAGCACAAACTCACTTAATTTTGATGTATTGTTCAGTAAACAAGACTTAATATCTTCAGTCAGTTTGCTTCTCCAGTAAATGCATCTCGATGTAAGAATGTTTAGATATTAAAATACTAAGCAAGAAAACAATGCGTGTCATTTACTCCACATTTATTTTATAAAGTGGCGCATCAATCGAGGCCATATGCCACGGGTCGAGACAATAGAGACATTCCTCGAATCCTCCAATGATGAAAGAGCGAATTAACCCAAACCATGCTTGTACACGCACACACACACTCCGGCTCACAGGGCTTCAGACGTCATGTTTCGGAAAGTCTTTCAGGAGACGAGACGTTTGTCTGGCTGGGTTATTTATATAGCATGCAGTGGATCATTTCCATCACAGCAAAGCCCAAGAATTTCAGTAGATAATCCACAATTATATACAACCTCAGAGCGGGGTATATATTACGCTTCTGACGGCATAAATCTGCTCGCGGGATTAATGCTAGCTTAGCAGCGTTTGCTACCTGAGGTTTACAGCGATAGTCGCTCGAACCAAAGCATTCTGGGAAGAATCAATGTTCATGAAGTCCGTGATCCTGGAGTAGATGGTCTATTTAAACATTTTCAATGTGTTATAATAATAATAATAATAATAAGCTTTATTTTCTATAGCGCCTTTAAAAGTAGCATCTCAAAGCGCTTCACAAGAATAGAAACATTATAAAACATACAATTATAATGCATTAATGACAGAAACAAATTAAATGCCAAATAAAAACGTATTAAGAAATGTTCGATTTAATAATAATATGGCAATTATGAACAGTTATGTAAAAGCTACCCTAAATAAATAAAGGATTCAGCTCGCCTAATCTCAGCTGGCAGGGAATTCCAAAGTTTTCCCAAAGTTATTCAGTCCTTCCAGAAAAATGCAGAGTTTTTTTGTGATTGTTGTGGGCAAAAATCCTTGATTATGCGGCACGTTTTCTTCAAAAATGCGATGGAATATGCAGGTGATCCCGGAGTAGATGATCTATTTACTTATTTGTTTATTTGTCTCGAACAATCAGCAAAACAAATTTTTTAAAACCACAAAATACAAAATAAAAGGATTAGTTCGAGAACGAGCAGGAGGAAGCGAATAGCTTATTTAATCCTGCCCCTTATTTCACTAAATAATATTAATACAACTTAAATAGATATGCAATTACCGCATATAATCTCTCAGGTCTTACAATAACTTACAACAATATTTAACAATACTTTTAAATTACAATTCCATTCCTCAATATAGGTCTATTAATATCTGTATTGGTCCAATAATGATTTCTTGAATCTATTTTTGAATTGAATTATATTATGACTCTGTTTGATGTTATTGTTCGTGACGCCACAACACGAAACACACAAACGGTAGTTCGCACAATAGGTTGTTTGAACACAATGACCTCTTAAATGAAAATCCCCGTCTTTTTCATGAAACATCACGTATATTACAAGCTAAGTTATTTTCTTTAACTTTAACCATAAATTTCAACAATTTTGAGTTAAAAAACAAATGATTGGTATGCTCATAATACCCGAACATACGCGAATTTGAACATTTTCAGTGTGTTATTATAATAATAATAATAATAAACTTTATTTTCTGTAGCGCCTTTAAAAGTAGCATCTCGAGAGCATCTCAAGCGCTTCACAAGAATAGAAAAAATAAAAAATAAAAATAAATAAAAACATATTAAGAAATGTTCGACCTTAAACAAATACATTTTTAAGGGATGATTTCAAAATTTCAAACCAAAAAATTCCAAAATTTTCCATCTTTATTCAGTCCTTCCAGAAAAATGCAGAGTTTTTTTGTGATTGTTGTGGGCAAAAATCCTTTTCTTAAAAAATGCGATGGAATATGCGGATATTTATGCGATGAAATTGCGGGAACTTGTAAAAACTTACAAAAAAATAAAATAAAAACTTGTACTACCTTACTGTAAAGAGTCATTTCTTATTACTTCCTATCATAAGCAAGCACACTACATCACAGAAAGTGCTGGAATATTTCAGTTCATCTTGTTTTATTTCAGATCTTAATAAACACATCAAACTTACAAAACATTGATGAGTCAAACAAGTTCTGGAGCTTTACAAAAGGAATATGCGACAACAAATTTACTAAAACTTAAATAGAATTGAAGTGTCAAATATTTATTCAAAATAACCAAAACTGTAATAATATATCAATAACACTGAAATGTGAGTAGATTAATTATTCACAATAAAAAATAAATCCATTTAATGCTGACTTTTAAGAAATAGCTATTTTTTTGTGCAGTTACAGGTAATTATTATTCATATAGAGTTATGTAAAGATAAATCTTCACGTTGTTATTCCAGAGAACAAATCAATCGTGGTTTTGTAGAAGTATGAGGAGTTTTGTGTTTATATAAAAATGCGTATTACAGCCCAGATCAATGATAAACACATGCAGGTATTTACTAGATTCATTAATGCTAAACATATCCATACATCGGCTCTGCGAGTCGAGCTGCCCAGCCAGTGTGTGTTTGAGTGTGTGTGAACGCAGTTGTTTGGCAGCACAACAAAGACTCTGAGCACAAACAACACACACACACACACACACACACACACACACACACACACACACACACACACACACACACACACACACACACACAACACACACACACACACACACACACACACACACACACACTCCATCCGGCATCTGGTCTGAGGATTCCTGAGTAACACACACTGCCGTTCAAACGTTTTTTAATGTTTTTAAAAGAAGCCTCTTCTGATCACCAAGGCTGCATCTATTTTATTAAAAATACAGAAATTGTATTATGACAATTTAAAATAAGTTTTCTATGTGAATATATAGTAAAGTGTAATTTATTCCTGTGATCAAAGCTGAATTTATCATCATTACTCCAGTCTTCAGTGTCACATGATCCTTCAGAAATCACTATAATATGATGATCAAGAAACATTTATGATTATTATCAGTGTTGAACACAGTTCTGTATAATTTTGTTTCAGGATTTTTTGATGAATAGAAAGTTAGAATGATTTCTGAAGGATCATGTGACACTGAAGACTGGAGTAATGATGATAAATTCAGCTTTGATCACAGGAATAAATTACACTTTACTGTATATTCACATAGAAAACAGCTGATTTACATTATAATAATATTTCACAATATTACTGGGTTTGTTTCGTATTTTTAAAGAAATAATTGCATTAAAACATTAGCAGTCAAACGTTTCTGATGGTAAGATTGCTAGTGTACACACTGAACGGGAGTGAGATATGAACAGGCTGTATTAATGGAGCACAGATGAGTTGTGCGTATCAGATTACCAGCACATCCATAAACCAGTGAAACGAGAAACATGAGCAAGAGGTGTGCGGGTCTCATCTCAAACACATGACTATCAAAGACACGCGTTTGGAGCGCATTCAAACTAGCGAGAGCGAGAATGCTTTTGATTAGCAGCGCTGGTGTTCTGGGAGTTCTCTTAATGATCTCTGAGCATGAAGATTATTATTATTATTATTATGACTGAGTTTAATATCCGTCTGATGCACAACATCATCTCAGTGACGACATGCATGCTGACGACAGATAGTAGAACGTCACACACACACACACGCACGCACGCACACACACACACACACACACACACACGTACATACATCTCCTTTGATTATTAATAATGGCCAGTGCGGTGACTGATATACATAAACCCACAGACGTCCGTCGCCGTGATGTTTGGAATGATTATCGCGAGAGAAAAACATGACGCTTTAGTCGCATAACATCGGTTAATGGAAACGCCGTCATTTCGCAATAGTTTTTTATCGACTTTTAGAAAAAATCGCGAAAGTTTTGTGCAAATGTGTAATGGAGCTGCTCCTCCTGACGCTCGGTGTGTTTCTCCTGCAGGGTGTGTGAAGGAGGTTCAGCAAGTGTGTGAGAACTCGTCCGACGAACATCTGCAACCCTTCAAGGACAAGATGGAGACCTTCATCAGCACCGGTGCGTCACACACACACACACACACACACACACACACACACACACACACACACACACACACACACACACACACAGAACATCACCTGTTGCAGGAATACAGTAATGCAGAATATGCTTTGACAAAAACATCACGATTTGGTTCCATCTATCATCCATCCCTCTATCCCTCCATCCATCTTTCATTCATCCCCCTATCATCCATCCCTCTATCCCTCCATCCATCTATCATTCATCCCTCCATCTATCATCCATCCATCTTTCATTCATCCCCCTATCATCCATCCCTCTATCCCTCCATCCATCTATCATTCATCCCCCTATCATCCCTCCATCTATCATCCATCCCTCTATCCCTGCATCCATCTTTCATTCATCCCTCTCATCCATCCCTCTATCCCTGCATCCATCTTTCATTCATCCCTCTATCATACATCCCTCTATCCCTGCATCCATCTTTCATTCATCCCTCTATCATCCATCCCTCTATCCCTCCATTCATCTATCATCCATCCCTCTATCATCCATCTATCTATCCCTCCATCCATCTATCATTCATCCCTCTATCATCCATCCATCTATCATCCATCCCTTTATCCCTCCATCTCTCCCTCCATCCATCCCTCTATCATCCATCCCTCTATCCCTCCATCCATCTATCATTCATCCCTCTATCATCCATCTATCTATCATCCATCTCTATATCCCTCCATCCATCTATCATCCATCGCTTTATCCCTCCATCCATCCCTCTATTCCTCCATCCATCTATCATTCATTCATCCCTCTATCATCCATCTATCTATCATCTATCCCTTTATCCCTCCATCTCTCCCTCCATCCATCCATCTATCAACCATCCCTTTATCCCTCCATCAATCCCTCTATCATCCATCCCTTTATCCCTCCATCCATCCTTCTCTCATCCATCCATCTGTCCCTCCATCCATCTATCATTCATCCCTCTATCATCCATCCCTCTATCTCTTATCTATCATCCATCTCTCCATCCATCTATCATCCATCCCTCTATCATCCATCCATCCATCCCTCTATCTCTTATCTATCATCCATCTCTCCCTTCATCCATCTATCATTCATCCCTCTATCATCCATCCCTCTATCTCTTATCTATCATCCATCTCTCCCTTCATCCATCTATCATCCATCCCTCTATATCTCCATCTATCATCCATCCCTCTATCTCTTATCTATCATCTATCCCTCTTATCTCTCCATACATCATCTATCCCTCTATCTCTCCATCTATCATCCATCCCTCTATATCTCCATCTATCATCTATCCATCTATCTCTCCATCTATCATCTATCCCTCTTATCTCTCCATACATCATCTATCCCTCTATCTCTCCATCTATCATCCATCCCTCTATCTCTCCATCTATCATCTATCCATCTTATCTCTCCATCTATCATCTATCCCTCTTATCTCTCCATCTCTCCCTCCATCAATCCCTCTATCATCCATCCATCTATCCCTCCATCCATCTATCATTTATCCTCTATCATCCATCTATCTATCTATTTATTATCTATCATCCATCCCTATATCCCTCCATCCATCTATCATCCATCCCTTTATCCTCCATCCATCCCTCTATTCCTCCATCCATCTATCATTATCCCTCTATCATCCATCTATCTATCATCTATCCCTTTATCCCTCCATCAATCCCTCTCATCCATCCATCTTCCTCCATCCATCTATCATTCATCCCTCTATCATCCATCCCTCTATCTCTTATCTATCATCCATCCCTATATCCTCCATCCATCTATCATCCATCCCTTTATCCTCCATCAATCCCTCTATCATCCATCCATCTGTCCCTCCATCCATCTATCATTCATCCCTCTATCATCCATCCCTCTATCTCTTATCTATCATCCATCCCTATATCCCTCCATCCAGGGTTCGAATTATGATTTCATCTTTGTGGGGGTCTCTTTAAAAAAAGCAATAAAAAAAAGTAACCCATGAGCAGGCGTGGTGTATGTGATAAATAAATAGCTAAATACTGCACACTTCATTATTTTGAGTTCAACGTACGTTTATTAATACAGGAATAGAGAATATTTGGGTGTAGTTTGTTACCTCTAGGGGGGTCTGGGGGCATGCCCCCCCAGGAAGAAAATTTTGTACATTTTAAAAGATAAATTCATTAATCTGGTGCACTTTGAGTCACCCAAATCCGCTGTTAAAAATAATCCAACCGCCCAAACATATGATATTCTTTGATTTAGATCTGCATCTGATCATCATTACAATTTTTTAAATTCTCAATGTTAAGCATATGGTAAATATCACACTGAAGTGGGCTGATTTAAAATTAACATTTATTAAAATTAAAAGTTATTCTTTGGCCAAAATTACATTTCCTTAATACCCTAAACAGAGGTTTTTTACTCCCTTCAAAGTTAAATTGACAATGTTTCTTTACATCATTGGCAAACACTCTTATCAGAATATTTTTTTTACCTTTAAAAAAAGGCATTTTCCACTCTAATTTTATGTAGCCTATGCTCCATCTTTCTTTTAAAATATTCCTTAATTTGATCAATACATTAAATAAGAATAATAAGACAGTAGGCTGTTACCAATCAAATTAAATAATTTACATTGAAAAATTACAACTGTAGTAGCCCAAATGCCCTGATATGTTTTCCTTGATTGATTTTCTCTAAAGAGAATTACGTTGTTGAAAACGAAAGTAAAAGAGTGGCGCTCATTGCGTTTTACCATGATGAGAGTTCCGTGTCTTTATTAAAATCAACACATTATAGGCCTAATGATTTATCTGTCATCCATCCTCGATTAATTTGAATGTAGGCTAATTTTTTTATTATTTGGCTCGCCCGACCCGCGCAGCACTATCGGCAATATGCGATATATTTGTGATATATTTCGCGCGTTGGCTGCGGTGTTGGCACGCGCGAAAGCACTTTTGAATTTAGCAGTTGATCACGTGATGCACTGACTGTTCTAATCACACCGCTGTGAACGTACGTGCGAAAGGGTTAACAAATATGCCTCGATTATTGAAGGAAAAAGTGCTTTAGGCCTATATGTAATTTAAAATGATGGTGCTGATGATTTTTAGAGCCCCACAGGTGTAGGATTTTACTGCTTTCATGGGAGCTCATCCTCTCTCTATGGGAGCTCAGCTCCCACTGGCTCCCACGTAATTCGAACCATGCCTCCATCTATCTATCATCCTCCATCCATCCTCTCTCATCCATCCATCTGCCCTCCATCCATCTATCATTTCCCTATATCCACCTCTATCATACTATCATCACATCTCTCCCTCCATCCACTATCATCCACCTCATATCCATCCATCTATCCCTCATCCTTATCTATCATCCATCTCTCCTTCATCCATCTATCATTATCCCTCTATCTCCATCTCTCCTTCATCCATCTATCATCCATCCTCTATATCTCCATCTATCATCTATCCATCTATCTCTACCATCTATCATCTATCCCTCTTATCTCTCCATACATCATCTATCCTCTATCTCCCCATATATCATCCATCCCTCTATCTCTCCATCTATCATCTATCCCTCTTATCTCTCCATCTATCATCTATCCCTCTTATCTCTCCATCTATCATCCATCCCTCTATCTCTCCATCTATCATCATCTCTATCCTTCTTATCTCTCCATACATCATCTATCCCTCTTATCTCTCCATACATCATCTATCCCTCTATCTCTCCATCTATCATCTATCCCTCTATCTCTCCATCTATCATCTATCCCTCTTATCTCTCCATACATCATCTATCCCTCTTATCTCTCCATCTATCATCCATCCCTCTATCTCTCCATCTATCATCTATCCCTCTATCTCTCCATCTATCATCTATCCCTCTTATCTCTCATCATCTATCATCTATCATCCATCCCTCTATCTCTCCATCTCTTCATCTATCATCTATCCCTCTATCTCTCCATCTATCATCTATCCCTCTATCTCTCCATCTATCATCTATCCCTCTATCTCTCCATCTATCATCTATCCCTCTATCTCTCCATCTATCATCTATCCCTCTATCTCTCCATCTATCATCTATCCCTCTTATCTCTCCATCTATCATCTATCCCTCTTATCTCTCCATCTATCATCTATCCCTCTATCTCTCCAACTATTATCTATCCCTCTTATCTCTCCATCTATCATCCATCCCTCTATCTCTCTATCTATCATCTATCTCTCCATCTATCATCCATCCCTCTATCTCTCCATCTCTCCCTTCATCCATCTATCATCCATCCCTCCATCTCTCCCTCCATCATCCATCTCTCCCTCCATCATCCCTCTATCTCTCCATCTCTCCCTCCATCATCCCTATATCTCTCCATCTATCATCTATCTCTCCATCTATCATCCATCCCTCTATCTCCATCTCTCCCTTCATCCATCTATCATCCATCCCTCCATCTCTCCCTCCATCATCCCTCTATCCCTCCATCCATATTTCCCTCCATCCATCCCTCTATCCCTCCATCCATATTTCCCTCCATCCATCCCTCTATCTCTCCATGTCAGTCAGTCATATTTATTTATAGAGCACAATTAAAAACAACAGCTGTTGGCTAAAGTGCTGTACAAGTGTTAACAGGTATCCATAAAAACATAAAACAACAAATAAACAATGCACAAAACAATGCAATACCACTACAGCCACTTATGACCATGAGCAGCAGTAAATAAGTGGGTTTTAAGCAATGATTTAAAATCAATGTATGTAGGTGCAGTCTTTATATAAGATGGGAGATTGTTCCAAAGCTGTGGAGCGGCCACTGAAAAGGCACGATCTCCTTTTAATTTTAGACGTGTCCTCGGAACAGTCAGCTGTAGACTACTGGTTGACCTGAGATTTCTAAAAACGTTATGGTGGGCTGAAAGGAGATCAGAGATGTATGGAGGACCCAGTTCATGCAATCCCTTATAAACAAACAACAGTGTTTTGAACTCAATACGATGTTTAACTGGAAGCCAATGGAGAGCGAACAATACTGGCGAAATATGTTCTCTTTTCCTTGTTCCTGTTAGCAATCTAGCAGCAGCATTTTGGACCAGTTGAAGACGTGACAAAAGGGACTGTGAGACACCCAAGTAGAGTACATTACAGTAGTCTAATCTCGATGAAATAAAAGCATGTATCACAGACTCCATGTGTCTGGGTGACAAAAATGCCTTAATTTTCGCAATATTCTTTAACTGATAAAAGCAACTTCTGACCACACCATTGATCTGTTTATCAAAAGTCAAAGCAGAGTCAAAAATAACACCCAGATTTCGAACATGTGTATGGATGTGTATGAGAGCATGTCTCTCTCATCTATCATCCATCTCTCATCCATCCCTCCCTCCATCCATCTCTCCCTCTATCCAACATCCTTCCATTCATCTATTAATTTTCACTGTGGGTGAACCTCATGAAAACATCTCCAGCAAATATTTCACTCCAATCAAAAGAAAAAAATGTTTTTAGTTTTAAAGTACAAATTAATACTATTAGTGCTTATTACTAAATTAAGCATATTTTTAGGACAAAATCAACTCCCACTATTGATTCCAATAAACACAAGATTCTTTAATAACCATAAGTGTATTTACCTTTTTATTTATTTATTTTTATCATCTAATAAATGTTATAAAATAATTCTGTTTTTAAATCTGATCTCTTATTAGTTATTTGTTTTTACATATTTTTACACCCATTAGCGTCATTATTTCACATTAACATTGTATGTGTGTGTGTGTGTGTGTGTGTGTGTGTGTGTGTGTGTGTGTGTGTGTGTGTGTGTGTGGTGTGTGTGTGTGTGTGTTGTGTGTGTGTGTGTGTGTGTGTGTGTGTGTGTGTGTGTGTGTGTGTGTGTGTGTGTGTGTGTGTGTGTGTGTGTGTGTGTGTGTGTGTGTGTGTGTGTGTGTGTGTGTGTGTGTGTGTGTTTGTGTGTGTGCACTATGTTCTTGACGGGTTTTGAGAGTTAGATGCAGATCTATCACTTTCTCTCTTTATATTCTTCTTTTCTAGAGTTTGATTTGATCTGATGTCCAGTAAGTTGTTCTTCTAAAGCTTTATGAGCACATTAATTCTTCAGCGTGTTTGTGAGCGCAGAGATTCACTCGGTGAGAAACCGCAGGCGATTGATGTGTCCGTCTGATTTCATCACACGTGTGTTTTAAAGCGAGGGATCCGTGTTACTTCATAATGAACCCTGAATCTGAGGCTCTTTATGGAGAGCGCAGCCGCGAGTGGCTTTTAAAGCCGGAATTTATTGTCCTTCTCAGCGTGCAGGTCCCATAACTTTCTAGTTAGCCACTACTGGTTTCATGTTTACAGACGGAGCTGAGGAGAAAATTCACACATCCCACTCCGCGGTGCGCGCACACACACACACACACACACACACACACACACACATACAGCGAAGGGAGACCACAGGCGCCAGTCCACCCCTGCTGAGACCAACGCCATTGGTCACGGCTCACCCCGTCTTCATTAGCCTGAGACAATCAGCCACACACACACACACACACACACACACACTCTCTCGCGCGCGCTGGGGAAAACAGAAAGCGCTGTTCACACTCTCCCCCACTAAAAGACCCCCAAACTCGCCTTTGAACAATGTTTCGGAGACTTCCCGCTCTTAAATCAGGGAGTGGGAAAGGTCCCCCCATCATAGTAAAAAAAGGGGATGAATCTGGAAAATGCAATAAATCTGAGATCATAGGCGCGCTCTGGCCTGAGATAAATTCTTGCACCTCGGCCCGGCCGCCGCACATCTGCCTTACATTTAGACACTTTTACATGGAGCAGCTCCACGGGAGCCACTAGTGCAACACACACACACACACACACACACACACGTGCGCGCACAAACGCACACATTCTCTCTCTCTCTCTCCACACACACACACATTCACGCACGCACACACACGCACACACACACACACACACACACACACACTCTGTTTTTATTCCTGCAGGTTCATGATGATGATGATTACAGAAGCTTTTTTCCACAATAAAAAATAATAATAATATTTCGTTACATTTATATAACACTTTTCTGTGTACTCAAATCGCATATAGAAGGGGGGAATCTCCTCATCCACCACAAGTCACAATTATCTCTCAATTGTCAGTTTATATCTCAGAAAAACTCAAAATTGACTCAAAATTGAGATAAAAAGTCGCTGTTTCCATGTTTTATGTTTTATTGGCTGATGAATATGAGCCTCTATGATGTTTGTTTCTCAGTATGTTGTGTTTCGTCCACAGCACAATCTGAGTACGCGTGTGAAGACGATCGGCTGCGGGCGGCACAGAACAGGTATAAACACACACACACACACACACACACACACACACACACACCAGTGGATTTTCGAAGTGTGGATCCATGCTCACTATAAAGGCTAATATTACCCACAACCCTTTGCACTTTGGAGGAGGAACTACAAACATGAGTAAAAAGTGTTAAAAAACTACAAAACATGGCGAATATGTGCGACCGACGGTGAAAAGTTTGAGTGACTAATCATAATGATGATACATTAAATCATGTATTTAATGTTATCTGTGTTCCATCTGGACTTTTATAAAGATCTGTTTGGCCATTACATTTGAATCATTACACGTTAATATGAGGAGATTCTCCGCATGAAAGACTGCAGGTCATCGTGCTTCTGCATTTCTCCGATACGGTAGGAAATTACATTAAATTAAATATGGAGAATTCTAACTGTGACAGGATGATTGACAGGTCAGTTTACTGTGACTGAGAGCAACTGGGAAAGTTTGTCTCAAAGCTTGTCTACTTTTTGCTACACACTCAAAAGTATCTACTCACCGAGTCCTTTATTCACAAAAGTAGTACATACTTTTAGGCTGTAGTATAAGTATAGGTGATTGTTTCTCATTGGGTCGGTCGTAAGGTAGTTTCATCATTTACAGGGGTTAGTCTGGTTTTACTGCCGTCCGAATCCACATCTCTGACTTTACAAGAAGAGATCAATTCCAAATTCACTGTTTAAATCCTTTTTATTACTGTTGTGCTACACTACTAAAGCATATGCATTTTACAGATCTAGCCTACACTTCTATTACTGAAATGCTGGAAGTATTTACAAGAACAATAATTCATCACCGCTCAAAAGAGACAGAGAAGAAAAGCACGGAAACTTTTTAAATGGGTCGATATTATGACAGCAATTATATACTTTAAAAAAGAAATCAAGCAGTTTTGTGTTTACCTCATGTAAATAAGAAGCTATATTTACTTATTTCCGCAAATTTTCACATTTTTAAAATGACATACATCATTTTGAGATTAAATAAAATATACACAATTATTTTAACTATAGTGCGTATATCTTTTTAATAAAAAAGCGTATATAGTTATAATTAATATAGTTAATAATCAAATAATAAATAGGACATCAGGCTATTTTCCTATTATTGAATTAAATATGAAATTATTCTTATTATTCCAAGTATATGACATTTCATTTACAAAGACGGCATCGTGACTAAGCTGAGCTCATGATTTAAAGAGCTCTACATTTTCAGCAAAATAGCCCAATAATCTCACAATATTGATATTAATAGAGCCCAGATTCCGTAAAATACAGAATATTAAGTCCATTTATTAAGTCCATTTTTAATAAGACTGTATTGTTTTATTGATATTTTTCAGTATTTAATGAAATGCACACTACCATTCAGTATGATTTTTAAAAGAAGTCTCGTCTACGTTTATTTGATGACAAATACAGTAAAATTATGAAATATTATTATAATGTAAATCAGCTGTTTTCTATGTGAATATATAGTAAAGTGTAATTTATTCCTGTGATCAAAGCTGAATTTATCATCATTACTCCAGTCTTCAGTGTCACATGATCCTTCAGAAATCACTATAATATGATGATTTGATGCTCAAGAAACATTTATGATTATTATTATTATCAGTGGTTGAAAACGGTTTCATATTTTCGTGAAAACTGATACAGATTCTTTGACGAATAGAAGGTTCTAGAAGAACAACATTTGTTTGAAATAGAATGACATTTAATGCGTCCTTGATGAACTCAAACTCTTGAATGACTCAGATTTGTTTCTAGTTGCTAATGTATTCTGGGATTGTTTGATCTGTGAGCAGCAGGTGTGTTTCTGAGCCGTGAGCGTCGTGAAGGATGTTTCTGGAGGAGTGTCGTGTTATCGTGTGGTCTTATCGTGTGTATTTGAGCGTGTCAGACTCCCGACAGGAACACTGTGAACTGTGTGTGCTGATTTATGTGCCAGCGCTCGACTGCCAGATGCTGCACGACGGAAAATATCTGGAACTTTTCATAGAGGGGGGAAAAGGACAAACAAAGCATATTGATTATTTTTCCTTGTTTAGATTCGAGAGGTTTTTTTGTAACCGAAACAAAACAAAGCAAAATGAAATAAATAAGACGCAGAACATGCACACACAGAATAAAGAAATGACTTCCAGCTAACAGGGAAAGTTCTCAGAACAAGAAGTTATGAACAAACGTTCTTCCAGTAACGTTAATCGTTCAGAGTTATCAGAACATTCAGAACCTTAGCACAAAAACATTATTTGTATATCGTTTTTTCTTTCTGTTCAGTTGGATGTTCATCTAATGTGTTTTAAATAGCAAATGTTTGTTAATGTTCAGAGAACATTCAAAACATACATGGAACGTTACTTTAGAATGTTATCGGAACGTTACTTTAGAATGTTCTAATAACATTCTAAAGTAACGTTCCAATAACATTCTAAAGTAACGTTCCGATAACATTCTAAAGTAACGTTCCAATAACATTCTAAAGTAACGTTCCGAGAACACTCAAAAGTGACGTTCCGAGAACACTCAAGAGTGATGTTCCGAGAACACTCATGAGTGACGTTCCGAGAACACTCAAGAGTGATGTTCGAGAACACTCATGAGTGACGTTCCGAGAACACTCAAGAGTGACGTTCCGAGAACACTCAAAAGTGACGTTCCGAGAACACTCATGAGTGACGGTTCCGAGAACACTCATGAGTGACGTTCCGAGAACACTCATGAGTGCGGACGTTCCGAGAACACTCATGAGTGACGTTCCGAGAACACTCATGAGTGACGTTCCGAGAACACTCAAGAGTGACGTTCGAGAACACTCAAGAGTGACGTTCCGAGAACACTCAAGAGTGACGTTCCGAGAACACTCAAGAGTGACGTTCCGAGAACACTCAAGAGTGACGTTCCGAGAACACTCAAGAGTGACGTTCGAGAACACTCAGAGTGACGTTCCGAGAACACTCAAGAGTGACGTTCCGAGAACACTCATGAGTGATGTTCCGAGAACACTCAAGAGTGACGTTCCGAGAACACTCAAGAGTGACGTTCCGAGAACACTCAAGAGTGACGTTCCGAGAACACTCAAGAGTGACGTTCCGAGAACACTCAAGAGTGACGTTCCGAGAACACTCAAAAGTGACGTTCCGAGAACACTCAAGAGTGACGTTCCGAGAACACTCAAGAGTGACTTTCCGAGGAAAACTCAAGAGTGACTTTCCGAGAACACTCAAGAGTGACATTCCGAGAACACTCGAGTGACGTTCCGAGAAACACTCATGAGTGACGTTCCGAGAACACTCATGAGTGACGTTCTGAGAACACTCGAGTGACGTTCCGAGAACACTCAAGAGTGACATTCCGAGAACACTCGAGTGACGTTCCGAGAACACTCATGAGTGACGTTCCGAGAACACTCGAGTGACGTTCCGAGAACACTCATGAGGTGACGTTCCGAGAACACTCATGAGTGACGTTCCGAGAACACTCATGAGTGACGTTCCGAGAACACTCATGAGTGACGTTCCGAGAACACTCATGAGTGACGTTCTGAGAACACTCGAGTGACGTTCCGAGAACACTCAAGAGTGACGTTCCGAGAAACACTCAAGAGTGACGTTCGAGAACACTCAAGAGTGACGTTCCGAGAACACTCAAGAGTGACGTTCCGAGAACACTCGAGTGACGTTCCGAGAACACTCATGAGTGACGTTCCGAGAACACTCATGAGTGACGTTCTGAGAACACTCGAGTGACGTTCCGAGAACACTCATGAGGTGACGTTCCGAGAACACTCATGAGTGACGTTCCGAGAACACTCATGAGTGACGTTCCGAGAACACTGAGTGACGTTCCGAGAACACTCATGAGTGACGTTCCGAGAACACTGATGAGTGACGTTCCTAGAACACTCAAGAGTGACTTTCCGAGAACACTCAAGAGTGACTTTCCGAGAACACTCAAGAGTGACTTTCCGAGAACACTCAAGAGTGACTTTCCGAGAACACTCAAAAGTGACTTTCCGAGAACACTCAAGAGTGACTTTCCGAGAAACACTCATGAGTGACGTTCCGAGAACACTCAAGAGTGACGTTCCGAGAACACTCAAGAGTGACGTTCCGAGAACACTCGAGTGACGTTCCGAGAACACTCAAGAGTGACGTTCCGAGAACACTCGAGTGACGTTCCGAGAACACTCATGAGTGACGTTCTGAGAACACTCGAGTGACGTTCCGAGAACACTCATGAGGTGACGTTCCGAGAAACACTCATGAGTGACGTTCCGAGAACACTCATGAGTGACGTTCCGAGAACACTCATGAGTGACGTTCCGAGAACACTCATGAGTGACGTTCTGAGAACACTCGAGTGACGTTCCGAGAACACTCAAGAGTGACGTTCCGAGAACACTGAGTGACGTTCCGAGAACACTCATGAGTGACGTTCCGAGAACACTCATGAGTGACGTTCCGAGAACACTGAGTGACGTTCCGAGAACACTCATGAGTGACGTTCCGAGAACACTGATGAGTGACGTTCCGAGAACACTGATGAGTGACTTTCCGAGAACACTCAAGAGTGACTTTCCGAGAACACTCAAGAGTGACTTTCCGAGAACACTCAAGAGTGACTTTCCGAGAACACTCAAGAGTGACTTTCCGAGAACACTCAAAAGTGACTTTCCGAGAACACTCAAGAGTGACTTTCCGAGAACACTCATGAGTGACGTTCCGAGAACACTCAAGAGTGACGTTCCGAGAACACTCAAGAGTGACTTTCCGAGAACACTCAAAAGTGACTTTCCGAGAACACTCAAAAGTGACTTTCCGAGAACACTCAAGAGTGACGTTCCGAGAACACTCATGAGTGACGTTCCGAGAACACTCAAGAGTGACGTTCCGAGAACACTCAAGAGTGACTTTCCGAGAACACTCAAGAGTGACGTTCCGAGAACACTCAAGAGTGACGTTCCGAGAACACTCAAGAGTGACTTTCCGAGAACACTCAAAAGTGACTTTCCGAGAACACTCAAGAGTGACGTTCCGAGAACACTCAAGAGTGACGTTCCGAGAACACTCAAGAGTGACGTTCCGAGAACACTCAAGAGTGACGTTCCGAGAACACTCAAGAGTGACGTTCCGAGAACACTCAAGAGTGACGTTCCGAGAACACTCAAGAGTGACGTTCCGAGAACACTCAAGAGTGATGTTCCGGGAACATTAAAAAATGACATTTATTTAATGTATGGTAATGTTAGCAAAACGTAACATGTTATCGTTGGCTGGGCATAAACCGCAGATGTCAGCGTTTGAAAAGCTTCCCTGGAGAGAATCCCGCACATGGACTCCACGCTTGACTCCACATTAATGAAGGTGTTGAATTGGCCAATATTGATCAAAAGAGCCTGGCAGCCTAAAACTCCTTTAATTTACCTTTAATTTGGTCTCAGAGAAGCGGCGGCTACAGGAGCTGTAAGTGTGGCTTTCCCAGAGTTCCCATGGACGCACCTCGTTAAAGTGACCCGCGGGTGATGGATTCGGGACCTGGGTGGGCGTCCACATGTGTCCCGACCCGAGGCCGGCACCTTTACACACTTCTCCTCGCAGAAAACCTGCTGAACATGATCACGCCTTTGATCTTACAAGAGCCGAGAATGAGTGCGGATGATCTACTGGCTTTCTGAGACGCTGAAGAGTTTAGATGTCACACACACACACACAAGAGGCGAGCGTTCGGGACGTTTCTGTGTCCGCTGGTGTGAGATGAGGAGATAAACTGATATCTGACGTTTGCTTGACAGACAGAAATCACTGTTTCATGCATTCCACCTTAATCCTGCGCTAATCACACATTAATGCTGTGAAAGCAGTTAAAGCTCAGAGATGTATTGGATAAATCAGTGTGTGTGTGTGTGTGTGTGTGTGAGGACCATATGTCCCCACAAAGATAGTAATAGAAGTAATTTTTTGGGCCCTATGATGTAAACGACTTCTAAATCATGCTAAATAATGTTTTTTGAAAATGTTAAAATGTTTTGTGCGTAAGGTTTAGGGGTCGTGTGTGTGATGGGTATGTTTAGGGGTGTGCGTGTGTGCGTGTGTGCGAGTGTGTGCGTGTGTGTGTGAGCGCGTGTGAGCGTAAGCGTGTGCGTGTGTGTGTGTGTGTGTGTGTGTGTGTGTGTGTGTGTGTGTGTGTGTGTGTGTGATGGGTAGGTTAAAGGGTTGGGTTAGAAGTTTTTATAAGAGATCTTATTTGTTAAGCCTGTAATATATTTGTCTAGTAACTGACTGTTGTTGTGCTACACTGCTGAGCGTTGCTGATGTGTCCGTGTTTAGCGCTCCATTGAGTTTCTCCGCGGTTCATGCATGTGTGATCCATCCCACGGGTGTCGTAATCTCATGGGTCGCTTGATTTGCGGCCACTGAACGTGATTTTCTGCCACTGATGGCACATTGTGTTTGGGTTTCTTCACGCTGTTTTACCAGTAACGGGACTAAATCTTGTTATGGCGTCACAGCAGACGCTTCTCACTGACAGTCCGGCTCTGGGTTTATAATAAGCACATTATAAACTCTAACTGGAATGCTAATTATTTATCATTTTGAACCAATCAAACACGGAACTTCTCATTCTTCCAGATTTCAGTTTATCCTGTAGGATCTCATCTGATTCTTAGAGAATTATTTATCAAAGATTATAACATTAATTTTAAATTATGATGGAATTTTTGTGCTTCGGTCCACTTGGAGATACACACACTTTCCACATTTTATGCTCTGATTTGATCAGTCGAAATCTGCAGAATGATTGGAAACATTTTTGTCTTTTGATTTAGGGAAATCAGAAATTATATTTTGCATGAATAAAATGAAGCCTATTTTTAAGCACATTAAAAATACATTACAATACAAAATACAAGCACATTAAGCACATTTCTCCCGGAATCTCATTACTGTTATTAGATAGATAGATAGATAGATAGATAGATAGATAGATAGATAGATAGATAGATAGATAGATAGATAGATAGATAGATAGATAGATAGATAGATAGATAGATAGATAGATAGATAGATAGATAGACTGATTCATTGATTGAGTCTTATTTTTTTACCCTTGCATTTCATTAATTATAACTTTGGTCTCGTTTAACTCAGATCTAGGGCTTTATTGCCTTTTATTACTGTTTTTTTGTTCGTTTTATTTATCTTCCTTTGTACATCACAGTGGTCAACTTTTATTGTTTATTTGTGCTTTATAAATAAATGAAATGAAAAATGATTGATTGATTTAAAAAAGTCTGTTCAGGATAATTTTGTGTTGCACTGATCATTTTTGCAGTATCACAGTAATTCAATTCAACACATATTATTTCACAGCAGCTTCACAGAAAAAGCTTGTTTCAGTGTAAAATATTGCATCTTTTCATTCCCTTCTGAGAACAGAGATGTCCCGTCTCTCTCTGACTGTGTGTTTCTCCTCTAGTTTCCAGGACATGGTGACGTTCTTCGGGCTCAAGCCCAAGTCTGGCGAGAAGGACGTTTCCCCAAACTACGTCTTCATGCTCTGGTACGAGTTCTGCAACGACTTCAAGAGCATCTGGAACCGCGAGAATAAACGCATCTCCAGCGAGAGGTGAGGAATCAGGAGTGTTTAACACACACACACACACACATCACACACACACACACCACACACACACACACCACACACAGAGTAATAAACGCATCTCCAGCGAGAGGTGAGGAATCAGGAGTGTTTAACACACACACACACACACACACACACACACACACACACACACACACACACAGAGTAATAAACGCATCTCCAGCGAGAGGTGAGGAATCAGGAGTGTTTAACACACACACACACACACACACACGCATTAAGAGGCGAGGGATAACCGGGTCATAAAGCGGCACAAGCGTGACTCTGACAGTGTGTCGGAAGCTTTGCATAGTTCCTAGAACTATTGTAGGGCCTATAAAATCCGTTTTATTTTTTCCTAAATCAGTTTTTTCCATTTTAATTTTTGCAAATTCCTTTTTTTTTTTTTAATTATGGGGACTTCTGTTTTTTTTACTCTTTACTGTAATTTTAGTCGTAAAATGAGTGTGCTTTTAATGTCAATGATTAAAATGTACACAAATAAAAAAGGAATGACATTAAATTTATTGAGGTAACAAACATCACATTTACTCAGTACTTTTCAGCACAAATACTGCTTGATGCAACATAACACTGCACTCTAAATACTTCAAGTAACAACAAAATAATAATGGTTATGAGCTTTAAACTGTCCAGTAAAATAGATTATATTATATAAGTTTAAATAAAAGTGCTCCATTAGCTTTTTCTTTCAAGTAAAAAGTTAAAGAATCATCTTTTCCATACAGTACATTTAAAGCGCATAAAAAACAAGGCAAAATACAGCAAGTACTCCCTGAGTAATGAAATTAAAGTTGACTTTGTCATCATGTAACAGCCAAAAACATTTGATCAAAAGTTACTGTATTCAAGATGTAGGACTCCGAAAAGGAGTCCGAAATTCGTGTCCGAAATTTTTGCTCGTTAAAAAATAAATAGGACCTCACGTTATGTCAATCACGCTTCCGAAACTTTCGTCCGTCATAAAAAAAATCTGATCGGGTTCGATTATTCTGCGTTTTTCGCATCCATAGCAAGCCGTTTGAAGGGTGTTGTGACAATTCAGAGAATCACGAATACGAAAAAACGCATACCAAAATTTCGGACTCGGTGTGCAAGCGTCAAGTTTCTTTTTCATTGTTTTGAAGAGGGAGCTGGGATGACGGGAGGGGTTATGTCCACAGATTTGTTTCGTCCCGTCTGCTATTTCCCCAAACATGCGTTCTTCTCCCACACAAAAACAGAATTTAATTCCAAATATATAAAATTCCACGTTAATTTGTCAATTCCGTTAGTTCTCGGGGAACCATCAACGCTCCTCGTGTCTTCATAACGCTCAAAAGCTGTTTATTTTTATTTCTCAACACAATTCATAGAGGCTCGTTTGGCAAGAATACACAAACTAGCTCGTCTCCATCCACCTATTTTTAGTCAAACCAACATTTATTCAACATTTCTCACATTATCACAGTTTATTTATTCACAGCTCATATTTTATCACCATTTTCTAAACTATAATATGTCACAGTTTACTTTATTTTGCTCTCCTCACGTACATAAATGATCTATAGTGTCCTGCACACACTAGTAAAACAATAAAAAAATGATATCTGGTGTCTGAATATTTTTTGGTTTGACTGTATATGTAAAAACAATGGATGGAAACGGCAAAATGAGTATAAATTCTAAAACGGCACATTAAAAACGCTTGAACGTAAAAAAACTAAAAATAAGATAAGACATGCATAAACTACGAAGGAAACACTTTTACTGAATAAATCCCTCAAAGCTCATGTGACTGCCTCAGCGTCAGCTGTGATTGGATAACTGGAGTAACCAGTGGACCAATGGCGTCGCAGCGTCTCTAATGTTGGTTTGGTGTTTCTGAAAGTCAAAGTGTGTGTGATCAGAATGATTGTGTTTAATCCCTCCAGAAGCGTCTCACACACACGAGTGTGTTCCTGAACACCAGCATCCGAACGCTAGAGAACATGACAGTGTTTATGATGGAGGGAAAACAGCACGATTGCAGAAACTGTGTTTTACTTCTGATATTTTGTGCCAATTTCACAGGAAGTGACGGTTTTGTTCTCTTGAACACATTAGATGGAAACGCTGCTTTATTCGCAAACATTTAATGTCATATTACAAATTCACAAGTTTTGGATGGAAACATAGTGCTTTTACAGATCAGACTTACTGGAAAATTAATTAATTCTCACTTAAAATCAACTCATGTAACTCATGGAAAAGTCGAACGTTGTGTCACTTTAATTCATTTACATTATGAGGAAAAAAACTCTTGTGTTGATCAGAAGAAACAAACACAGGTTTGAGTGAGTAAATGATGACAGAATTTTTTATGAATTCTTTAATTTTGTACCCTTTCATTTTAGACTAAAAGAAGCTCAGAAAACCGTCCAAAAAATCACAGCGGAGAAGAAAGTGGAGACGAAGAAGATCAACGAAAACAGCCTGGTGAGAACGCACGCACACACACACGCACGCACACACGCACGCACACACGACGCACGCACACAACCAGCGCACACACACCACACACACACACACACACACACACACACACACACACACGCACGCACGCACGCACGCATGCACGCGTACACACACACACACACGCACGCGCACGCATGCACGCCACACACACACGCACGCGCACGCACACACGCGCACACACACACACACACACGCACCGCACGCACCGCACGCACGCATGCACGCGCACACACACACACACACGCATGCACGCGCACACATACACAAAAAACTCCTAAAATATTTGTTTTCTCTTTATAATGACAGGTGTTATATATATATATATATATATATATATATATATATATATATATATATATATATATATATATTAGGGCTGGGAAAAAATTAATCGCGATTAATCGCATCCAAAATAAAAGTTTTGTTTACATAAAATGTGTGTGTAGTGTGTATAATTATTTTGTATATATACATACACACACATGCATGTATATATTTAAGAAAAATGTGTTATTAATATAAAAATATGTATATTTATATATAATATAAATGATGTATAAATATATATACAGTATATACATGCAAATATTTCTTAAATATATACATGCATATGTGTGTATTTATATATACAAAATAATTATACACACTACACACACATATTTTATGCAAACAAAACTGATTTTGGATGCGATTAATCGCGATTAATTTTTTCCCAGCCCTAAATATAACACCTGTCTATTTATTTTCATACATTATTCTAATTAGCTGAAAAAAATGATATTTTATCTTAACTTAATTTTTTTCAGTTTAATTTTACATAATTTTATTTTCAAACATAATTCTTATTATATATTCAATTTTAATTATTATATTGTTCTTTGCTTATTATATATATATATATATATATATATATATATATATATATATATATATATTTTTTTTTATTTTTTTATTTATAATTTTTTATCTTTATTTTTTAGTTTTTAACCACAGTAATATATTTGTTTAGTAATTAAATGATATTTCTGCTTTCAGATCCCTGAATTCACCAGATATTATTGATGTTAGATTTATTGAATTATGCCCACATCCGGTTTAATTTCTACGGTTGCATGAACTGATAAAACAATCGTACACCTGAACTGCAATGCAAGTCATATAAAACTGCATCAATGCAAATGTAAATATCTGCTGAAATTCTGTTTGACAGAAAGAGCGACTGCGAAAGAAAGAAGCCGGCGTGCCGTCCTCCTGAAGAGCAGCGTCTGATGAAGACACACACACACGCCTGATCTCAGATCAGCTCAGAACACTGCATGAAAGAGCGTCAGTGAGAGGAGAACTCTTAATAAACACATGTATGATCGTGCAGCAACATCAGTCTCTCATCAGCCGTGCCTCATGTTCATCACACACTGAGTGAGTCGTTTCTGTTTTATACTAAAACACCAGAAGCCCGACAGCCTGGATTTGTGCTGGAATAGAAAATCCTTCGTTTCACCACATTGATGATGTGTGTGTGTGTGTGTGTGTGTGTGTGTGTGTGTGTGTGTGTGTGTGTGTGTGTGTGAGTGAGACGCACTTTTACACACTATGCAATAATCCTGCGTTTGGAAAAGTGAACGTGCAAATCATGTACATTTGCAATGAGCTTTTTTTATTTGAGAACATGAGAAATGATCATATTTCAGTGAAATACTACAGTGTCTGTATATTTTATGATGTTTGTGTGTAAATGAGTGTATTTATTCACAGGAGGAAGGTTTTGTAGAGGAATATAATATTATGAGGATTTAAGGATGTTTCCCTGTGAGTTTATATATGGTGGATTCTTTAATTTATCCAATTATTTTATGACAAGCCTAAATGTGTTTCCACTGTCAAACACGTTAAAAACTCCTGGAACATTATTATTATTACTGTCAGATTTCTGATTTTATTGACTTTTTTTGTGATACTTTTTCATTTATTAGGTGCAATAAACTTTCTCCTAAAGGAATTTTTTTTTTTTTGCATATTATTTTCATCATATTATCAAAAAGTATTTACATTTAAAATCACAATGAAATGCTGCTTTTCATAATCACATTTACATCTTCTGTCATTGTTTCAATAATGCAATATTCCTTACTAAATCTGAGTTACACGTTTTTAATACATCAAACACACATAATTAGGTTTCAGTCGATTATTAATCAGTTTGTCAGAGAAAAAGAGAACTTTTATTAATATGATCTTCATACAAGCCATTGATCCACAACATTATACACAACATCTGTACAACAAAAAGTGTGATAACTACACTGCATATAATATTTCAAAGTTTTAATCTGATATTATAAATAGAAGAAAAGCATGAAGAAACTCAGCAGAATAACAGTGTCTCGTTCCGTTACGGTAAATATAGTCATCCCACATAGTGGAAACCATCAGTCCTTAAACGCTCTTACATGAATGATGATTGATCTTCATCACCATTACACTTCATAAACATAAACATAATAACATCGTTTCCAAAAATAATGTCTGAGAACCACACATCAATCTAATCAACTCAAAGCATGATAATAATAATAATAATAAGCATGAAAAATAATCAGATCAAATGCAGGTAAGTTGCTGATCACCGGTTTTTCCTTTGCATTATTAAAAGCAGAAATCCTCCATGAATCTTTGCATATTTAATAATAATAATAAAATGTTGATTAAAACAAATGATTAAGATGAAGTGACACTTTTCATGTAAAAGTTGAGACGTGTTTAACAGAATCTTAAAACCTGGAAAACGAGTTTTGACAGCAAATATGACGTGTGTTGTAGTGTGTGTGTGTGTGTGTGTGTGTGTGTGTGTGTGTGTGTGTGTGTGTGTGGACTACGGGAGACGGATGATCTCATCACGCGTGTCTACTGCTTATAGAAGCACATTTATGCCACATATACCAAAATAATCATGCTTTTGTTGAAGTTATGACATGCTAAGTCAAAATTATGATTTGAAATTTTTAAAAAATGTGAATTATGACATGTCAAACCGATGAAATGGACACCATAAGTCGATTGCAAACGTTTAAAGTTATAGCTATGGCATCAAAAGTCAAAATTTACATAAAAATTTCAATTATGACAGAGTTTGAATTTTATCGATTTCGGCTTTCTCATAATTGACTTAAGTATGTCATTTATTTTTAACTAACTTCAAACTTTTTATTTTATAATTACGACTTAGTCAACTTCAACTTTTTAATCTCATTTTGACTTTTTTTCAATCTGATAATTGACTCTTTTATGACAATTTGCATTTTTAGTATGACATTTTCAACTTTTTATAGTAATAATTTCAACCTTATTCTTATAATTTACTTAGTTTGTGACAATTTTAACTGCCATCATTTTGATTTCTATCTCAAAATTATGACAGTAAATTTCAACTTTTTAAACATTATAATCATGACTTTGTCACAATTTCGACTTTGTCATAATTTTGACTTTTTAATCTCATAATTATGACTCGTATGGCAGTTTTGACTTACCTCATTATGATTTAGTATGACAATTTTTACTTTTTATCTCATAATTATAAATGTCATAATTTCAACTTTTTCATCTCATAATTTAGTTATGTTCCAAATGTTGACTGTCATAATTTCGATTTTCTTTCTCCAATATTTTAACAGTGTCAATTTCAACATTCTAAATATTATAATCATGACTTAGTCACAATTTACATTTTTGATGTCATAATTTTGTCTTTTTAACCTCATAATGATGTTGTCTTTTCTCATGTGATAACCAGTATTCCCCAGAGCATGTCCCGTGTGCTTCTTCCTCCGGTTCTGCTGTGTTCTTACTGTCGATCCGGATCCGGTTCTGCTGTGTTCTTACTGTCGATCCGGATCCGGTTCTGCTGTGTTCTTACTGTCGATCCGGATCCGGTTCTGCTGTGTTCTTACTGTCGATCCGGATCCAGTTCTGCTGTGTTCTTATTGTCGGCCCGGGCCGAATCCGGTTCTGCTGTGTTCCTCCTCCTGCAGTGACCAGGACCCGAGACCCAGAACCCAGGGCCTGAGACCCAGGACCCAGGGCCCAGGACCCGAGACCAGGACCCGAGAACCCAGGGCCCGAGACCCAGGGCCCAAGACCCAGGACCCGAGACCGGGACCCGAGACCAGGACCCGAGAACCCAGGACCCGAGACCCAGGACCCGAGACCAGGACCCGAGACCCGAGACCCAGGACCCGAGAACCCAGGACCCGAGACCCAGGACCCGAGAACCCAGGACCAGGACCCGAGACCAGGACCCGAGACCCGGACCCTCAGTCGAGCTCGATGGAGATGCACCGGCACTGCTTGACCCGCTGCACACGCTTCTTCCGGGTCGGCGGCTGCTGGTCGGGGCAGTTCAGGGTGAAGCTCATGGTGGTGAAGCGTTTGGGTTTGCAGAAGGAGCAGGACCGGAACGCTCCCTCCTCTCGCCGCACGTGTCTCGGGATGTAGAAGGAGTTGCACTGGCCGTAGCAGAACCGGTTGATGATGGTCCGGCTCACGCACCCCTCCTCGTGGATGGTCTGTTTGAGCGGCTGGGTTTTACACCAGTCCCGCTTCAGGTACCGGCGCTCGGTCACGTGCAGCGCCTCCTGACTGGACTCCAGAACCTCCTCTGAGCCTCGGCTCCTGCCTCTCTGATGATCCTGGTGCGGGTTCTGGTTCTGGTCCGACTCGTTGGGGTTGCTCTTGTCCGGGTGAGGGATCGCGCCTCGGTTCCGCTTGGACTCGGCCGGGCTCGAGAGCAGAACCCAGGAGAACAGGATCACACACAGGACCCGAGCGCTGGAGGCCATCGGCACTGACGAGAGAACATCACACATCAAACTTTAATCACTCAACATCAGCTGGAATTCATTACTGGCATAATTTCTACTTTTTCATTTCATAATTGACTTAGAAAATAGAAATTATGACAGTCAGAAGTGTGAGATTAAAGTCAAAATTGTCATGATGAGACTTATGATAAGAAATTCATAATTATGACAGTTAAAATTGACAAAATCATGATTTTATTTAAAAAGTTGAAATTGACTTTTCTTTGAAATTGAATTCATTTTGAGATATAAAATCGAAATTATGACAGTCCGAATTGTTAGATTAAAGTCTGATATATATTAAATTGTCATGATGAGACTTATGAGATAAAAAAATGAATTATGACAGTCAAAATTGATTTCATTTAAAAAGTTGAAATTGACTTTTCTTTTAAATTGAATTCATTTTGAGATAGAATCTCACATTAGTGACGGTCATAATTTCGATTTTCTGTCTCAAAATTATGAGTCAATTTCAACTTTATAAATATAATTATGACTTATCATAATTTTGAGTGACGAGAGAACACATGGTTCAGACATCAGCTCTCCAGTCATGATCAGATGCTTTACTTTAAATACATAAAACTTTAATCACTCAACATCAGATAGAATTCATTACTGGCATAATTTTGACTTTCTGTGATAATTGCAAATTTTTAATCTCATAGTTATGAGTTTTATGACAATTGTGACTTTTAATCTCATAATTATGACTGTCATAATTATTTTTCATCTCACAATTGACTTAATATGTCACAATTTTGGCTGTCATAATTTCGATTTTCTAAATTATGATAGTCATAATTATGAGATTAGAAATTCGCAATTATGACAGTCAAAGTTAATAATTATTAATTAAGTTAATTTAATCATTTTGAGATAGAAAATCGAAATTTTGTGACGTACTAAACCAACTATCAGTCAATTTCAACTTTTTAAATATAATCATGACTTTGTCATAATTGCGACTTTTTAATCTTATAATTATGATTTATGAAAATGTTGACTTATCTCATGATGTAGTATGACATTTTCAACTTTTAATCTCATAGTTATGATTTTTAATTTTAACTTTAATCTCATTTCAACTTTTTATCTCATAATTATGACTCATAATTTGAATGTGGTTGAAATGTCATTTGTTGCTTCAAAGTTTAAACAACAGTTTGGCATTGAAAATTTTAGCAAGATCTGCAAATTGATGTAATGTCGTTTAAAAAATGTATATTTTATTTTACATAACAGACATTCTTAATTTTAATATTTAGGTACTGAATGACAGCAGAATTGTGCAAATACACTAATTTATCCATATTATTTAATTACGAGAGTTATGAAAAGTCATTAGATCATAAGATATTTGTGCTGATATAAACTGTTATCTGAACATAAAAATTATGACTATTTCTGTATTAGTATTTCGAACCGCAGATCCAGGAACTGAACATCTGCCAGACGCATGAACGAACCGACACACACTGCAAACACACACTGCTGGACCAGTAAAGGTGTAAGATCTCTCACCTGTCGGCGTAGAAGAGCTTCTGCCAGAGACGATGCTTGTGAAGAGAAGAGATCTGTTCCACACACACACACACACACTCTCTCTCTCTCTGACTGCCTACATGTGCACTGCATCTCTAAACACTCCAGCCAGACACAACGCAGGAGGATCTAGCTATCCGCCCACTCCAGACACTCTCTCTCTCATACACACACTCAAAGACACTCTCTCTTTCTCTCTCTCTCTCTCACACACACACACCTCTCTCTCTCTCTCACACACACACACACACACACACACACACACACACACACACACACACACACACACTCTCTCACAGACACTCTCTCATACACACACTCACAGACACTCTCTCTCTCTCTCTCTCACACACACACTGTCTCTTACAGACACTCTCTCTCTCTCTCTCTCTCTCTCTCTCACACACACACACACACACACACACACTCTCTCTCTCTCTTACAGACACTCTCTCATACACACACTCACAGACACACTCTCTCTCTCTCTCTCTCTCTCTCACACACACACTGTCTCTTACAGACACACTCTCTCTCTCTCTCACTCTCACTCTCTCTCTCTCTCTCTCTCTCTCTCTCTCTCTCTCTCTCTCTCTCTCTCTCTCTCTCTCTCTCTCTCTCTCTCTCTCACACACACACACACACACACACACACACACACACACAGGAGGGCTCGATCTTTCTGGATATCAGACTCCTGCTGTAGAACTTCAGGCCTTTCATGACGGCTCAGTTATTTATGGATGGAATAGAAAAGAACCTTTATCATGTTGCTGATGTGAGCAAATAAATGATTAAGAGTGTGTGCCGTTTCATTCCTAAATATAATGCGTGTGTGATGTGTATATCATTTCATTAATTTGTTCATTTTATTTATTTTTATATATATATATATATATATATATATAATTCATTATACACACTGTGTGTATAATGAATGAATGAAGTATGTGTGTATGTTGGTGTATGGGCCAATGGCAAATAAGGATGTCCAAGATGATTAAAAGTGCAAAATTCTTAAAAAATAATTTTGGATCCATGTTGGTTTCATGCATATACGAAAATATCCATACTATTTTCTACAACTATGATTAAATGACTTTGAAAATAGAGTACCTTCAATACTACATGTGAGTGTCGGGTGAGTGTACATCACACCATTATTTTTTATCTTATTTTAAAACTTATCTGTAAAAATATTTGTTTCAATACATTTTATTTGACAAAATGCCGCTTCAGTCAGTCACGTGACAAGCGAGAACCTATGGACGTCAAATTGGAATCCAAAAGGCGCCAAATTTGAATTGAACACAAGCCAAAGATTCGACGGTAACGGCTACTTTGGTTTCACACAAAACTATTATTTGACCAAATTAAATATATCACATGAGTCATGTGAACGGTTTTTATGATACAGTTATTGTACTTTTTCTTGTTAACGTGTCTATCCATTGTCACTTAATGGAAACGAGCAGCTGGCACATATTTTTCCCCTCAGAAGAACGACATGATCGGTGAGTAAAGACGACAGAATCTGTATTAGATTTAAAAAAAATAAATTAATCCTTAAAGAAAGAAATAATCTGCTTTTAATTTATTTCACTATAGTCCACTTTATAACAACACATCTGCTCTGGTTTGATCGATTCGCACCCATTAATTCAGTTGATAATTGTTTAGAGTCGGAGTGTTACGTCAGTTTATTCTCGGCATGTGTTTCTCATTCATTCTCTTTCTTGGCTAGTTACAAAACAACTGACCACAAATATGAATGTACTGTCGTTTTTCATGCATTGTTTCTAACACATATGTCATGGGCCATGTAAAAACATCTAATAAGCTCAAATGTAGGAAAGTCTTTTGTCTTCTGTTTTTCTCAAGGCCAAATCTCTAATGGAGATGAAAGTATCAGAAACCAAAACCCTTCAGTTGTGTTTGGGTCTGTATGGATTTGTCTACAGGGAAAAATTATCCCAGGGATCCAACAGATTCAGAAACCGCATGAATCTTGCTATCATATCAGGTTTAATCCTGTCTAGTTATGTAAATCAGTAAATCTTGACAGCACAGAGAAGGGTCTAACATGGATGATGAGATAGTTGGAGGATTACATTATTCCCTAATGCTTGTCCTAAAAAAGAAAAGGATCCTGATCAACCCCAAGACAGTTTAAAGGTGTTTACAGCTGAAACCAAACTTGGACACATCATTTTTATGAATATATTGACCATAGGTGTTTGTTCTGATTATGAAAAAATGTCTCGTTAAATCAGGGTTTGTACAGATTCTGTAAAATTACATTTCAGGACTTTCGAGGACTACAATCAGCACTTATCAAACAATATCTTTATTAGTTTTTTTTTACGCTAATTACATACATACACACATATATGGTATCTTTCACTAGAGATCAACCCATTGACCAGCGCTGGCAGACATGGGATACTATCCTTATACTTATTCAAACTTTTTTTTTTCATGAATATATGATTGACCTGAAGAATGAAAGTTGTATTATATACTTATCATAAACTTATTATCATAGCTCTATATCTCAGACAGGATGCAGCGTAAATTTTGCCTAAAAAATGTTTTTTTTTGTGAAAAATTTTCAATAATTCAAGCACTTTTCAATTACCCCTTCAAAAATATGTCTATTATTAAGGTTTTTTTTCAGGACATGCATTTAAAAAAGGTAAAATTCAAGTATTTCAAGCACCTTATACAAACCCTGTTAAATGTTTTGGTAGCAACCGTGCCAAAGTATAACAAATGCAATGCTTTGAGACTCGGACAGTTTAAAATTACCAATTTAACTTGAGATTTTAACCCTTTTCATTAATTCCAAAATATTAAATTGGTTTACTCTAAGGGAAATCATCAAAATCTTGTATAATAAACATATTGAAGTCAGGTTTGAAATGCATTTACCCCCAGTCATCTAATTTTTTTGTGCATTATTAGTAAAATGCAGTTGTTTGGCAGGAAAATCATTCCAATAATGTGCTTTAAAACCAATGAACTTTAATACTGACTGAACCATGACCCTGTTGAACAGTGCGCCACCAGGTGGTGAAGAAAGGAACTTCAAAAACATCAGTTAAACAGAGTTTAGTTTGACAACTTCATGCATGAAAAGCAAAACATGTGAAAAATAACAGCATTAAGAATATCACATACGACCATAATACTGCTTAACATAACATACATTTCCTTGAGTTGCACCACGAATGTTGTCTTTAAGGCCTTACAATATATAAATAAAGGTAAATGAGACACCTTCCCCAAACCTACCAATTCCAATCTAATTCACAAGCATCCATTTTCACTCTAAACACAATTATGATTATTCTCACATGAATAACTTCCATAGACTTGTCTTTTCACTTACAGCAGAACACTCAAACAAGATCAGTATATTTCAAGGCAAGAGTGCAATTGTGGATTTCAGTTCGCGATCTAAAATTACAGGTTCTGAAAGCATTTGAGTTTGGCTTTTTAACCAAACGAACCTGGAATCCAAACTGATAACGGAATGATGTAAAAATTAAGTAAAAACACTCATCGCTCCATTCACCTGTAAAACGATCAAAGCTCAACTACAGTAAAATAAATTAAGACCCTGAATATATGAGTTCAAAAGCGCCCGCAGAAAAAAACATTTAAAGGAGTATCATTTTAGAATAAAACATTACTGATCATTTACTCTCCCACACATCATCCAAGATGTTCCTGTCTTTCTTTCTTCAGTCGAAGAACTTTGAGGAAAACGCTCCAGGATTTTCTCCATATAGTGACTTCAATGGAGTCCAGATGTGAGTTTCAGTGCAGCTTCAGAGTCTCGACACGACCCAGCCGAGGAATAAGAGTCTGATCTACACAAACCAGCGACATTTAGAACAAAAACATTTATACTTTATAACCACAAATACTCATCTTGCACGTCCTTGACTTACGTAATCCGGCTGAAAGGTCACGCGAAAAATGTAGGATTTTCTCCACATTTTCTTCTCCAACTTGAAAATTGTCCGACATTGTTTTACCTTTTATTTATTTAGTAAATGCCGTTTTACTTGGTCTTTGCACGTTGGCTTTGTAAACACTGGGTCGGTTCTTACGCCTATGTCAAGCTTGACCTTTCAACCTGATATGTAATGTGTGTCGCATCACAGCGAGAGCAAGACCAGCATTAGTGGTTATAAAGTGTATAAATGTTTATTTTGTTCTAAATGTCGCTGGTTTGTCTAGATCAGACTCTTATTCCTCGGCTGGGTCGTGTCGAGACTTTGAAGCTGCACTGAAACTCACATTTAGACCCGTTGGACTCCATTGAAGAGTCACTATATGGAGAAAATCCTGGAATATTTTCCTCAAAAAACCTTCATTTCTCTTCGACTGAAGAAAGAAACACATGATCATCTTGATTGCCGTGAGGGAGAGTAAATGATCAGGAGATGTTAATCCTGAAGTGAACGACTCCTTCAACGATACATCTCATATATCGATGGGTTTCAGCGCTGACAGCAGTTTGACCTCGGCGAGAGGGTTTCTGGGAGATCCTCGATAGCGATTGGTCTCGTTTCCAGACACTTCGAGCAGAACAGACTTGGGATGTTCAATTGCACGTTTTGTCTTTGGCGCCTTATTAGTGACGTCTTCCAGCGATGCGTGTTTAACCCTGGATTTCTTCGGAGGAACTGGAGGTTTGGGTTTAGCAAACGTCGAATGCAAAGCGCTTTCTAAACTCACAGCCTTTATCTGAGTTGCGGCGCCACACCAACCCATCCTGACCTCTTTCCGACTCCCAACCAAAGAGTTTAACCGCCTCACGGACTGTCGAACCGGCGTGCGCTGGAACTTCATAGGAGATCGGGTCACTTTCGCTTTGGGCGAGTCCAACGTCATCATGTTGAACCGTTTAATCTGCTCGGCCACTTTCATGCGGCGCGTTTCAGCGCCACTAGGAATCTCAATCTTATTACCCAGCGACGATGTGTGGGTTCTTGGAGTTGATTGGATCCGTATGGAAGAGTCCGGTCTGAACGCAACGGGACTTTGTATGTCTAAAGCGTCGATTAATTGACTGCATTCGGCAGAACATGGTTCTTCTTTTAAGAAATCCTTGCTTTCGTTTTCAAGCCAGAGAGACTCGTTAAGACTGGTTTCCCCAAACCGTGTCGTTCCACTATCAAACAAAGCGCTGTCGATATGTAGCGGAGTCATCGGAACGATCTCGATTTGTCCGAACGTCACATTGAGATCCTCAGACGTTGATTTGTGTGAGGTTTCCGAGTCGTCGTCGTGGCTCTGCGGTTTGATGATGCTGTGAAGGTCACTGCCAGACTCACCGAAAGCTTGTTTGAGTTTCAGGAGAGTGGATCCGGATCGCTCTTCGCTGAACGACTCCTCGACGCTGAGGATCTTGGGAACGTCGTCGACCGCTGGAGGTTTAGTCTCCGAGAAGGAATCCGTCGGGAAAGTCATGCCGACATCAGGAGTGTCTCGACTCCACGAGCTCCTGTGGTTTACGGATTCACACCGAGGGGTCAAGAGGTCATCCTCCGATTTACTGAGAAACTTGGAGCCTGTCAAACAAAGAAAACTCAAATTATACGCTCACCAAGCCTGCGTTTATTAGATTCATAGATCAGCATCTACACAAAAAGTGCTCGGACGCTTCTGCTCTTTGTGCTAAACTATGTATACGTACATGATGCTTCATAATCATTTATGCAATTTACTAAATTACACTTTACTGATAAACTTTGAGCCTGTTAAACAAACGTGAACGATAGAAAACTCAAATTATACTCCACTTTTGAAAGAATCTCTTCTGCTCACCAAGCCTGCCTTTATTAGAATCAATAAATACTTAAAAAACTGAAAGAAGAAAAAATAACTTCTCTATGTGAATTAGGACTGTCCAGTTAAAATTACACTTTATTTTAAGGTGTTTTTGTTACACTGTAACTATACACTTAAGCGCATGTACTTACTATAGGGTTAGAATTAGGGTGTTGCATGTAATTATGCATAATTTATTTTATAGCCATTACTATAACTACACTGTAAAATAAAGTGTTACCTAAAATCTAAATTTTAGTACATGATGCTTTTTTGTTCATAATTATGCAATTTACGACATTATATTTGTTTGTTTAAATGTTATGCACTTTATTTCAGTAATGTTATTTCATCGCTTTGAATAGAGTTTAATACGTCGGTGCATTAATATTTTGCTGATTGCGCCCTCTTGTGGCCTAAACGACGAGCCAAAAGCAGTTTCCTCCTAACTGAAATTATGCCTTTTATAATATAATTTGTATTTTCGTATTAAGTAAAAAAAAAATCTAATTTAGTTTTTCAGCCATTTTGAAAGCCTTAATGTGAAGATATAGTAGTGTACTTTATTCCTGTGATCAAATCAATCAGAACTTTAGTCCTCAGTGTCACATGATCCTTCAGAAATCACTATAATATGATGATCTGATGCTCAAGAAACATTTATGATTATTATCAGTGTTAAAAAACAAGATGTGCTGTTTCAGATCTGTCATACATTACCATTCAAAAATGAGGTAAGATTTTAAACAAATAAAAAAATATATATTTTTATTCAAGGATGCATTAAATTGATCAAAAGTGAAAGAAACGACATTCTATAATGTTACAAAAAATATATTTAAAATAAATACTGTTCTTTAGAACTTTATATTCAAAGAATCCTGAAAAAAATTAGTTTCCACAAAAATCTGAATTTTCAACACTGATAATAATAATGATGAATGTTGTTTTTTGAGCATCAGATCATCATATTATAGTGATTTCTGAAGGATCATGTGACACTGAAGACTGGAGTAATGATGATAAATTCAGCTTTGATCACAGGAATAAATTACACTTTACTATATATTCACATAGAAAACAGATGATTTACATTACAATAATATTTCACTATTTTACTGTATTTTTGATCAAATAGATAGTGAGCAGTAGGGCTGGGTGATATGGCCTAAAAAAAAAATCCCCGATTTTTTGACAAAAAATCCGATTTACGATTTAAATCGATTTTTTTTCTCTCCCTACTTAAAATCAATCCTCAGATGACAAAGAAATTGTTCAAAACAAGTTTTTACTTTATTTTGTTTTGATATTCCCTTCTGGGATATTATCTGGATTAAAGTGCAATCAGAAACAACAACCCAAAAAGACCAGAGGGTCCTGTCATTGTAAATAGCCTAGTGTAAATGTAACATAACATAAAATGGGTTGATTGGGGGGGGATGTGTAAAGAAAAAGAAAAAAGTGTGTGAGAGCGTGTAAAAAGTGACAATTGCGTTTCTCTCAGTGAACTCGTGAGAGTTGGCGGCCCTGCAGATTCAGTTTGTAAATGTTTTCGGCGGGTGTGCTTCTGCTGCCGCGGTTTTGTTCATTTGCCATGTTGTTTGTGTATCTCTATCATAAGCGCTGAGCGCGGTCGGAACTACGGGAGCCCCTATGGGCGCGTCGGCGGTTGTTAAAGAGAAAACCGATTTTCATTCAAAAAAATCGGCGTAAACTCGCGTAAGCTACACATTCGAGTTAATCGATAAAATCGATTTATCGCCCAGCCCTAGTGAGCAGAAGAGACTTAAAGCAAGTAGAAGAAAAAGCATGAGAAATAAAATAACCAGCAGCTTTAAGATAAACATGAAAACGCTTTCTCTTCTGAATGCTGATGCACTTCCAGATAAAACACGATATTCAATTAGAAAAATAATAATGAATGTGCAATAGATGTGTAGAGAGTCTCTCGGCTTGATGACGCCCGCAGAAAGAGTCGTTTCAGATTTGTTTTTTCTTTGGAATGACATGCAATAGGGATGTCAATTTTCACAAATGCCCATGATCGATGGTCATTTAAATTAACGATTAGGGATGCACCGAATTTTCGGCCACCGAAAATTTTCGGCCGAAAATGACCCAAAAGTGCGTTTTCGGTTTTCGGCCGAAAGACTTTTATTACCGAAACAATACGGCCGAAATGTTGTGATGACGTCGGGTTTAATTTATCACCTGAAATCCAAACATTCCGATCGCTACGCTGAATATGAGAGGAACACGGCCCAGAGAGAGAGAGAGAGAGAGAGGAGAGAGAGAGAGAGAGAGGTACAGAGAGAGAGAGAGGTACAGAGAGAGAGCGCGCAAGAGGTACGGAGAGAGAGAGTGCGCGAGAGGTACGGAGAGAGAGAGTGCGCGAGAGGTACGGAGAGAGAGAGTGCGCGAGAGGTACGGAGAAAGAGAGAGCGCGCGAGAGAGTGCGCGTGCGAGAGGTACAGAGAGAGAGGTACAGAGAGAGTGCGCGAGAGGTACGGAGAGAGAGAGTGCGCGAGAGGTACGGAGAAAGAGAGAGCGCGCGTGCGAGAGGTACAGAGAGAGAGAGGTACAGAGAGAGAGCGCGCAAGAGGTACGGAGAGAGAGAGTGCGCGAAAGGTACGGAGAAAGAGAGAGCACGCAAGAGAGAGAAGAGGTACAGAGAGAGAGAGAGCGCGCAAGAGGTACGGAGAGAGAGAGGCGCGAGAGGTACGGAGAGAGAGAGAGGCGCGAGAGGTACGGAGAGAGAGAGAGGAGAGTGCGCGAGAGGTACAGGGAGAAAGACAGAGAGCGCGCGAGAGAGTGGCGGTGCGGAGAGGTACAGAGAGAGAGAGGTACAGAGAGAGTGCGCGAGAGGTACGGAGAGAGAGAGAGTGCGCGAGAGGTACGGAGAAAGAGAGAGCGCGCGTGCGAGAGGTACAGAGAGAGAGAGGTACAGAGAGAGAGAGGTACAGAGAGAGAGCGCGCAAGAGGTACGGAGGAGAGAGAGTGCGCGAAAGGTACGGAGAAAGAGAGAGCACGCAAGAGAGAGAGGTACAGAGAGAGAGCGCGCAAGAGGTACGGAGAGAGAGAGAGTGCGCGAAAGGTACGGAGAAAGAGAGAGCACGCAAGAGAGAGAGGCGCGCTGTGCGAGAGGTAGAGAGAGAGAGGTACAGAGAGAGAGAGAAAAGAGAGAGAGGTACAGAGAGAGAGAGCACAAGAGGTACACAGGAGAGAGAGAGGCGCTCTGCAATCAAATACGATTTTAAATAGGCTTAGTAAAAAAAAAAATAGAAAAATCAACCTGTGGCGGACCTAAATGCACTTTGAGAGAACATTTCATTTTAAAACCTTTCTGCAGACCAGTAGGCCTGTACATTATTATTTAATGCACACATGAGTGGGGTCAAGTTACCATTTTAGTTTGAATTTTTTTTATACTGTGCATAGTTGCAATTTGCTAAATATTTGGATAATTTGTAATTGATTTATTCTTTAAAACTTTAATATTAATTTATGCAATTGCAATGCCTTGATTTTAGTAAAGTTAGTACACAGTCATAGCCATAAATGCAATGGTAGGCCTAATAATTGGCATAATTTCTTTCGGTGTTTCGGTTTTCGGCCTTGGTTTCCTCTTTTTCGGTTTTCGGTTTCGGCCAAGAATTTTCATTTCGGTGCATCCCTATTAACGATCGATTAATCGTTAGGCTTAATACTGCATTGTGCGTCAGTCAGCGTTATATGGCCGACAGCATGTCAGGGTCTGCAAACGCTGCTCAAAACCACATGTTCCTCACCAAATAAAGGAGAATGGTTTTTAATCCAAATAAAGGGCTAGTAGGATTGTAAAATGTTTCGATGTGATTGATCATTTAATTAATTATCAAATAACGACTATACAATGCGTCACCAACGGCGTCTCAGATGCGCTCATCCTGGAACAACAGCAACTAAACCCAATGAATTCACAAAGATTTAATAAATGTTCTCATGGTTTGTAATATGACAGTCCCAATCATCGTTATTATAGTCGTGCATTGCTGTGTGCATTGCTGTGTTACACCGGTAAGCTGGAGCACTTTGCTAGCGTGTTATTTAACTCAAAGAAACGCATCCTATATGAGATTAATCCGATATATACAAAATAAATAAACATGATATTACAAATTATTTCTGCACAATTACGAGAATGCACAAGTGAATTTAAACTAAGTTACGTGCCATTCAGAAAGACTCATGTTGTGGACGCGCTCTATTCCTGGAGCAACTAAACCAAAATACTTCAGTGTTTTATTACAATATTCCTCTCTTTATAATATTACGTAATATGACAGTCTTACTCTTAATAGTCATTAGTCGTGCATTGCCGTTTGAGCTGAAGAGGATCACCGTAAACTAGGGCTGGGCGGTATGGAGCAAAAAATATATCTTGCTTTATTTAGCAATATCTCGATATATATCTCTATCTTTACAGGAAAAATAACCCCCCAAAAACTACTACAAAAACAAATATGCCAAATACCACTGTCTTTTTTTTTATTGAAGTGCAAAGAGGTAGGCAGTTCATGTAGGAACAAAGTGCTGCGACATTTAAAAAAAAAAAATCCCTGTATACAAACATAATAATTCAACGACGGCAATAACCTGTCCCGGGAAATTCATCCACTCTCTCGGGACACAGACTGTCCCTGTTTTCGAAAGGCTGCGTGAATATGTATGTTCAAACCGTGTAGCGCGCGCACGGCAGAGAGGGAGAGAGAGTATATATAAAATAACTGGATATATTTTAAATAGATATATCGCCCACCCCTACCGTACACTACATTCATTATTAACCAAATGCATATGAGATTAATCAGATATAGAGAGGCCTACACAAAATAAACACAATATTACAACTTGCATTTGCACAAAACAAAAGGTTGCGAATGCACACGCAAACTTGGTGTAAGATGATGTAAGATGGTCCCTACACATAACTCAGACGCACTCGCTTTACACGTTTCACGGTTACATGCATTTGATCAATTAAATGTATTATCCACAATTAATCGATCGCCGATTAATCGTTAACATCCCTAACATGCACTGATGAATATTTCATAAGATCAGAATGGGGTCCATTTTTTAAAGTTGCTATTTTCAAAGTTTATTAAATAAAAACCCAAAATACTGACCTTTGGATGGGCTCTTCTTCAAAACAGTGGGACTCAAGTCCTTGGTGAAGTGAAAACCAGTACAGCTCTCTTGTGTTGCTAGGCGCCAACCTATGACCTCTGACCCCTTTGGCCCCGGTTGTGAATGTGTAATGAGGTTCTGTTGAAATAGAGGCAGCTTCTTTTTACTCTCTTTGGTTTGTGAATCATGTCAGTGTTGAGTTATGATAATGCTTAACCGGAAGGAAAAAATACTGATTTCTGGTCAACCATCTTTTTTTATTTGAGCATATTATATATGCATGCATAAAATAATGACCATGTCAATAATGGCAAGGAATAACCCAAAACCACAAGGATACATTTTAATTAGAAAAATAAAATAAAAATGTGTTATAATATTAATAATACCGTTTCCTCTTAAAACATTTTATTACTCTACAAATATTTTTAGTAATATCAGGTTCTTATATAAAATCATAAAGATATTTCATCTCCGAAAGTCACAATGCTACAACATGTGCAATATTAAGCAAATCATTGACAACACAAGTATTAGAACAAACACACACATTACATCCATTATCATAGTGTCATAAAACTTAGCCACGGGTAAACCATCATTTTCTTGAACGCTTAAACACTATAAACCACCAGTTCTGGTTTAGATCGATCATATTCCAGCTTTCTTATTTTTTTCCCATAAAATGCAAAACCATGCATGAGTAGAACCCTCAAACCAAGACAGTAAAAGAACACATTAAAATAATGTGATTATTATTGCTATATCCCCAATCATCATTAATAGCAGCATGTACCAACATTAAACCGCCACTAGATGGAGCCACCCATCAACATGGAATAACAAAAGTCCTTAATTCTGTTAACCAAGTGCTAATTACTCACCCATTAATATGTATTAATACATAAATTAGATGCAGATTATAAGCATGCAAATCAGGGTTGCGTAGAAAAGCTGTGGATTGTTCAGTCTCTGGTGGATGTTGACAGAGATGATGTTTCGGAACTTACAGACTCGCGGCTGGATTTGCCCAGACTGAAGCGCAGACGCAGGGATTTCCTCACCGGCTCTTTCTTAGCAGCTCTGGGAGAGAAGCAGCCGGCCTTCCCCGACTCCACTCTGGAAGCAACAAGAGTCACAGTGAGAAACGTCTGCAGATTAAAGTCAGTATACAGCTTTAAAGGATAATTCGGGTATTTAGCACTTTGAGTTTATTTTATCTCTTTTAGACCTCGCCTCTGACCTCTGAAACAAATAGCGTAGCGAAATACATTTTCTGTCGTGTTTTATTTGCCCTTTTGTAAAATCGCATAAAGGACTCATTGCAAAAACTCGTGCAATAAACACCACAGAAACTGTATTTCGCTACGCTACTTGTTTTGGAACATCAACGAACGAAATGACTCGAAAAAAGATTTGTTCATTTTGATGAACGAGTTCGAACAGGAGAGTCACGAACGCGCATCACAGAACAGAGCAAGGTGAGCATTTGTGCTTATAAAACTTAAACTGTTTTATTTATTTTTGAAATGAGCGATGGTTTGGCTAGATAAGACCCTTATTCATCGTCTGGTGTCGTTTTAAAGCCCTTTGAAGCTGCACTGAAACTGTCATTTGGACCTTGAACCGTTTGGGTCCCATTGAAGTCCATTATATGGAGAAAATCCTGGAATGTTTTCATCAAAAACCTTCATTTCTTTTCGACTGAAGAAAGAAAGACATGGACATCTTGGATGACATGGGGGTGAGTAAATTATCAGCAAAAGTTTTTTTTTAAAAGTGACTTTTTTAAAAGTCAAGCACTTTTCAAGTACCTTTTCATAAATATGGCTTTTTTTCCAGGACTTAAATTTCAAAGTCAAATTCAAGTACTTTAAGCACCTTGTACAAACCCTGATAATCCCAACAACGATGAGAATGTGTGTTGTACCTGTTCACACTGCGTTCTCTGCGTCGTCTGCTCTTCCTCCGGGCAGAACTGCAGGACAGACGAGAGTTTCTGCCCACAGAAGACAGTAAACCACTGCGAGACGAGTCCAGAGCCCCCGTGGCACTGTGTGCTGAGAGAACACCACAAATAACAGGTGAACAAGTCAGCAATAAGGCACGAGAGGCTGTGCTGTGTCGTGAAGAAGTCCCGGCTGAAGGGCGTTGTTACACACGGCTTATTTACGATACAGCACTAGCCTCGAGTACCTTATTGCTTTTATAAAACGGTTACCACACAATACAAATATTAAAGCTGAAAAATTATCTTATCTATGCAACTTTCATGAAGTAAAAGCCTTCCTTCCGCTGGAAAAAATAGTCCCTAACCGTAAACCGCAACAGAAGTTACATACATTATTTCACCATTAGATGGCGGCAGAAACTGTCTTTATGAGCGAGTCAGTCGAGAACACTTATATTGAAAGGACGGAAATTTCTGCTAGCTAATTTTCTGTGTCTAAATGAATCAAAGATCAAACTCATTTTATTTGGCCCTTCTGAGTCTGTTACATCCAAAATTGAGTTGGGTACACTATCCCCTTTGGGATGCATCATGTAAAAAAAAAAAATCCTATTGTTACCACTCTTATTTTTGTTTGCCAGCCCTAATATGTCATCAGCTCACCTGATCCAGGCGTAGACGATCCTCCAAACAGAGCGTTTGGGAAGAGCTCCAGGCCGAGGTTCTTCTTGATGGACCGGCGTTTCTTGTTGGAGAAGCCGTGAGTGTGTGCCGAGTCCAGCGGGAGCTTACGCTTGGAGTTCGGAGTTAGGATGACAGGAGTGGCCATGGAGAAAACTGAAGGAAAAAGACTTGAGTTCACTCAAAAGCACGTAAGTTATTGAAGGAGATTCACGTTATTCTTCCATACGTGCTCAGGATATAGATTCAATACAAGAGAAATAAGCTAGAGCAGAAGTGTCAGATTGACAAGCAAAGATCTGCGTAAGCGACTGAGAATAGAGCAGAAATCATGTAACCCTTGTGCAACCTTATGGACCTTTTTTTTTATTATTTTGCCTGTGTTCGTGCCGACTAGGGCTGTCACTTTTGAGAAAAATCACATTCGAACGGATATCGAATATCAAGCAATATATTCGAATATCTACGAGTAAAATGTAAAAGTTAATGAACAACCTCGATCCATCAGGAAACGCCACATATGGTTGCTGAATTTAACTGCGCTTCATGAAGAGTTTTTCTTTTGCGTGAAGAAGCCGTTCGCCAGAGATGTGTTAAAAGATAGCGAAGTACATTCATGATTCATGATACACACATTCATACCAGTATAATAATCCTCCTGGCTCCGGGTCTGGGTGAGTAATTTACTCTCTTACCTTTGTTCTTTGACACTTTAAGACCAGCTGTTGCTGACAGAGACGCGATCTGACCACACAGAGATGGATCTGACACGCGTCCCATTTTCTCGCAAACCTCTACGTTCATGTAAGGCTTTATTTAAATAATGTAAGACTGCTCTTACATTCATTTGACATAATTTGTGTGTTATGGTTTGTTCAAGCCCGAAGGAGAACTCGATACTAACACGCGTCTTTTCTGTGGGTCGTGTGTGTGTGTGTGTAATAGGCGGTTTCTTTCGTCTTGTCTTTATCTTCTATTTTCAAAACAAGCTGGCTATATTGGCTATTATTCGCTTGATTTGGTCATGGACCTACGCTACAATACGTTTAGAGCGGCCGCTACTAGATGAGATGGCAAACAATAAATAAAAAGCAAATGATAGACTGTAAAAAATGCGCAAAACGGCACTTTAAAAACCGGATAGTTTATTTATAGTTAGATTTCGGATATTTCACGTCATATTCGAATGCATATTCGAATATCGAATAAAAAGTGACAGCCCTAGTGCCGACTGCATACATTTTGGCACAGATGTGTATTTTTATTGGAATTTTACTATTTCACCCCCATTTCCTTAAAAAAAAAAACTATTTTGCACTCTGACCTTTTGGACAAAAATGTCCCCATTGAAACCCAATTTTTTAATCCCAGGGCCGTTTAACTATAAAATCATGCAATCTTTGTTAATAGGCTTTTATTCTGTTGGCAAGGCGGCAAAATTTTTATTTGTACAATTTTTTACCAGACCATGGCCCTTTTCTAAAGTTTGGCCTATTAAGCAAATACACACTTTATTCCTGTTTGGCTTTTGCATATTATAGAGCCAACTTAAAATTATGCAGCTATAATTGTGTGTGTGCTTGTAATAATTGAGAGAGAAAAACACCAAAAACTCTAACTGAAAGCTCGTTTGTTAAGATAACAACCTCTAATTTGGAACATGCCTTATTTAGATTTATGGTTTTGATTTTCTAGCAGTTTCAGAGTTAAAATGTCTAAAAATAAAATATTGTAAATAGATTTTACTTTTTAAACTTTTTTTCAACAATAATCTGCCGCGGGTCTTCTTTAAAAATGAGACCAAACTTAAAGTCTGTGCTCTTAAGCTTCAGTTTTTAGGACATTTTTGTCCACTATGGACCTGTGTAACTTTTTTTTAATTGACACACAAGGGTTAACCAGAAATAGAGAGAACATTCTCACAAGCGCCAAAGACAATCATAATGCTGTATATCATCCATAATGCCATAATGTAAACAGTGTGCAGACACAAAGCCATCTCAAACTCAATAAAGACAGACGTGCTCATTACATTCAGGACGTGAAGATGAGAAACCCTCGAGCGGATCTGATGAGAACATGTACCCACCTGCTCCATCAGACTGAGGGGTATTTGTTGGGGTTCTACTACTTTTAAACCTATTCAGAGCTCCATTTACCACATCTGGAATACAAAACAAACCCACTCAACTAAAGAAACTCAGATTATATGCCTGCAAATCATTATTACAGGGTTAAATTAATTTAATTTGAAATTCCAGGACTTTTCAAGCACTACTTTTTTAGCTTTCAGGGACAACAATCAGAGATCTTATTAAACAATATCTTTATTATGTTTAAAATAAAAATAATACAACAAAATGGTACGAATAAAGTACAGCACATGCAATGGCTGTGGAAACCTGATTTTTTTTCTCCCTTAAATATAAAATAAACCTGAAGAATTAAAGCCCTAATCATATGCTAGAATACTTATGAGCAATATCACGCTCATAGCTGTGCTAAAAGCCTCTATATCAATATCAGATGGGTGTGAAAAGACTGTTTTATCCATAAAATTAAACTATTTTCTAATATAGCCTATTGTCTTCAAATAATTCAAGCACCTTTTCAGAAATATGGCTGTTTTCCAAACTTACATGTGAAAGTCAAATTCAAGCACTTTAAGCAAAAACTACTTGTACGAACCCTGTTATTAACCGTAACCGAAACTGATCGAATGACACGTTTCTTACCTCCTAAACTGCGTCTGTTGCTTTTCTTCAGGTCTGAGTGAGCGTTACTCTCCTCTAGAGACACTGAAGCTGGAGAAAACACACCAGCATCACAACCCAACATGGCTGGGATCTTCTCCATCAGGAACTGAGGAACCGCACCTATGAACAACAACAGGGTTAGCTTTACTGTTCTCACACACATTGCTTTCACTGCATTAACTGAATGCATCAAAGCTTTAATTCCAATTACATCAGGGTTTCTCAAACTCAAATTGGTGTCAGTAACGCTCGGTTTACTTCCTGTCTCTATGAAGCCCCTCCTCCTGAAAAGCACACTGTGCTCTGATTGGTCGGCTGGATCAGTGTGTTGTGATTGGTCGAGCGCTTCGAGTGTGTTTGGGAAATGTCCCGCCCCTTACCATAACCGCCAGTTTAACACTACTAACTAACTCAACCAGGCCCCGCCCCTTTATTCTGCATATTAATTATTATCATGAGAAATATTGTGACGTGTTCCCGGAAGAAACTCAAGATACAGTGGAGGCGTTTCAGGAGTTCAGAAACACTGATATAGAGAATAACTGGAGCTTTTTCATGCTCAAACAGCAACATTACACACGAAATACAGATGAACATGTAAAAAAGTTTACATTTTAAATATCAGATGGACTACAAGTAAATATCAAGTATATATATTAAATAAAATGTGTCCAGCTGACTAAAAACAAAAGTTTAAGAACCCCTGATTGACATGATTGAGTGAGTATCTGAAGTATGGATTAAGCACTTTTAAAACGACCAAAGTGCTGTACAAAAAAATAATCACATGAGGCACAAAATTACATATAAAATACAACATTAAAGTAAAAATGAAACGACAAACACACATAAACATGAAAACAAATAATAATAATAGCCACGCAATAAAGGCAATCAAAATAAGAAATAAAAAGTAGTAAATGAAATTGACATCTTTCTAGGTGTCAAAGGCCACAGAGAAAAGATGGGTTTTAAAAACAGAATATGTTATATAAGTATATGAGTTGCGGTTTACCCAGGTGCTGAGCGTTATCTATGAGACACTGTAGAGCCGCTGCCTGATGCTTGAGTCTCTTCTCTGTGCTGCTGCTCATCTTTTCTCCACCGTCTCCACAGTGGAAGAGATTCGGTGCAAAGATGACCGAGAGATTACTGCTGTCCATCTTATTCTCAGCACACCTGAAATCAAGGAGCAACACACACACACACACACACTTTACATTTATAAAGGACTTCTGAAAATAACCGTCTATTCAGATAGATGGATTTATTTAATGCCATGACAGCATCTAAGCACATTTTCATGGCAAAAATTCAATTACAAAAATACAAATATCATATAAATACAATAAAACCAAGCAAACAAACAAGTCATATTATACAATTTCTTTAACTTAACAAAAAAATCCAAAACCTTTTCAGGCATAATCTTACTAAATAAGTCCTTAAGTGAAATAACTTTATAAAAGAGCATTGTACTTGTATTATACACCAGTCCAATAAAATGTTTATCTTACAAAACATGCATAGAGTTGGATCTCCACCTTTAAGCAAAAAAGCCTGAGTCAAACTTGTGTGACCTATACGACATCTAGTGAAGACCAGTTGATCAGACCTAGTTAAGAGTGATTAATAGTCTGTTTTTAATGCATTTCTGGATTAATTTCATATAGCTTATTATTCTTGCACATGTTCCACTCCTCTTGCCACTTATCTAATATACTGATTAATAATAGGTCTGATATTAAAGGGTACCTATCATGGAATTTTGAAAATTACCTTTCATGTAGTGTGTAACATAGATCTAAGTGAACGAAAACATCCTGCAAAGTTTTAAATATGAAAGTTCACCGTATACAAACTTATTGTCTCTCAAAAGTAAGACTCGACTCTGAGTCGCTGATATGAATCGATAGACGAACGATGCATTTTCTCTAACTTTCGTACGTCACTTGTACAAGTTATTTGAATAAGATACGCCCACTCATTGCATTAGGAGACACCAGGGAAAACATCATGTCGACGAGACGCTGCTGTGTTTTGAAGTGCGACGCAAAAGCAAACTTTTTTCATCTGCCCAGTGAGGAGCATTTGAAGACAGTGGCTACAGTTCATAACTATACCACAGAAGTATTATAGCCCGAACTCGTTCTGTGTTCGCGTCATTTTGAAGATGATTGCTTCACAAACCTAAATGCTATAAAGTATGAATTTGCGAGCCGGCTGATACTGAAGGAGGGAGGTTCAGTACCGAGTTTATTTGGATCAGCTTCCTTCTCCGAATCACAATCTGTAAGTAGGCTGTTGCTTTTATGTTTGTATCATGTTCTATAATTATTTTGTGTGTTGTGTACGCACAGGCACAGCGCAGCTTCTAGCAGCTAACTTAGGTCTTCAATGTCAATTGTATTGAAATATGTGAAGTGTTTGTCGTTGTTAATGGAGTTGTCACAGGGCTCTCGAGTGTCACGCATCACGCATTGAGCGTGACAGTCACTCATTTCGGTCTTTTGTCACGCTCTCCGGCCACACATTGTATTTCTCACGCTGAAAAAACTATTTGTAATATATTTAATATGCCGCAGTGCCCAAAACTCACTCACTGTGGAACCGGCAGGATTCAAGCGCGTCTCCTCCAGTGTTGCCAGGTCTGTATGCCTGCACTGTTTCCGCGGGTTGTTTGTGTAGTGCACGCTGGTTGACGCGATTGTTTTATCCACTGGAACATGATTGTTATTGAGGAAACACCCGGGAACGCTATTTGAATATTTTTGGCCGTGATTGGGTTAGTTTGATGAGCAATTGGGCTGGTTTTGTTGTGCAGACCTGGCAACCCTGGTCTCCTCTGGTGTTGTTCGTCTGGTGTTGTTAGCCAATCAGAAAATAGCACTGTTGTATCTGGGTAAGATCTAGCGCAACAACCAATGACACCCCGTCGGCTGGGTGTCTAACATATCACCACAGATTAGCGTCACGCAAAGGCGGGGTTTGGAAAAATGACTCGCTAAACGATTCATATGGGAGTCGGTGAGCAAATCAGGTAAAAATAAATGCATATTATAAGACAACAAAAGTGTTTTTTGTCATTGCATGCATGTAAAACTGTTGTTGGGGACTCCCAGAACATTATTAGGAACATTTTAAATGCCATAATAGGTACCCTTTAAAGATATCGGATCACAAAATTCACGGTTTGGATCATTTACGTTTTTTGAGCCACGGATCGGTTTATTATAATATTTGGGATCAGCCTAACTAATAAGGTTCAAGGTATTAAACAAGTGAACAGCCAGTAATAAAATAAGAACAAATGCACAAATTACAAGCAGAGATGAATACTAAATAACAAAGTTACAAAGTCGAAAATAATATTCAGGTACAGAAATTAATGATTAAGCCTAAATGTAAAACATTTTGTTCACTGTAGAAATTAAATATGGTTTAATCTTTGTTAAAGTGACAGCAGCCTAATATTCCTTTGCCATTAATGTTAATAAAACAACTAAATACAGCTTTAAGACAGAATAAACGGGCAAACATCCGGTTTCTTTATCAACCGTTAATTTATGACATAACAGAGAATACTTGCCGAGACGCGCATTTAGACATGTGTGTTTATGTGTCCGTTCAAAGGCAAGGAAACACGAAAGAGGAATCAATACGGTGTTCAAGCGCTCTCTCTATAGTCGCTTTCCAACCAAGTAGTTACAGGAACTTAGTTATAGGAACTGTCCACTTCTAAACAGTTCTAAGAACTACTCTCCCCCAAACTGCTGTTTGCGTTCGCACTGGCCAGTGGCCATAGGAACTGGTAGGGAGTGACCCAAGCACTGCGGCGGTCTTTATAGCGTCATCACTAGATGTAGCGCGGCCACATACAAGAACAACGAACCACCATGGAGGAGGCTATCGGAATGTTCCTGTTCTGCCTTTGCGGGACCTTAATAACAGAGTACGAACGGCAGCGTTTAAAGACTTGAGTTCTGTACGGAGAAACACAGAAGACGAAGGCTCCAGCGTAATATAATCTTAAGTAATATGATGGAAGAAGAGCAGAGCGCATGAGGCAAACAAAACGACAGGTAAGTTTATCAAGCATTAGCAAACGTCATGTTTGTCGTAAGTTGTGAATTAGCATAGCCTACATAGGCGAATTGCAACAGAGAGTGAAGAAAATGTTGACAGTGGGCGTGACTTATAAGTTAAACCAATCAACGTAGACCTAGGGAAAGGGAACTAAAAAAGTCCTCGCTCTAGACTAGGTACTGAAAGAGTTATAGAACTACGATCTGAGGAACTAAAAAAAATCCCCAACTTAGTCCGGTCGGAACACAAGAAAAAAAGGGTTATAGGAACATCAGGTTCTAGGAACTGCAAAAGTCCCTCCGGTCGGAAAGCGACTTATGTGTCTCTTCTGCGTTTAAAATTGTTTTAATGTGTAAATTGGCAAGACAAAAACATCCAAATTAACTCACACTCTATGATGGTTAAATTGAGCAGTTACTAAACTGCTAGTATACTCCCATATAAAAAATGGTTCATTTACAGCATAATCATAACACTAGCGCCAGCGTCCGTTCTTGTAAAGTGCCCAGAGTCAATAATACAGCTAGTTCTTTTATTTATACAGGTATAATATTGTGGAATAATTCACCGCTTTTAGACGTCAGGTTAAAGGCACACTATGCAGCATTTGGTGTTTTTGTCAAACAGCGACCCCTAGAGTCGCTGTGGAATACTTGCACTGTCGTAAATAGCAATATACCAGTGGATATAGAACATGCTTTAGAAGCGTCAAGGGCATGAAACAGACACAGATACACTCCGAAGATATTGACCAGGTAATGTTTCACGATTTCATACAAATATTAGGTTACTGCATAGTTTACTGAACTACTGATGATGGTAATAGGATAATAATAACTATATGTGTCAAGTGTTAGACTACTTTATAATAATAAAGTACTCTACTGCGTTTGCTGTCTTATAACGTTTTACAGGATTGCTGCTAAATCACAAGTAAATATAGTCTAGGCCTACTGTATAATTTCATTTGTGTTTTTTGCTTGTAATGTAAACATTACAAAATGCCAGATGACATCAATAAAGTAGTCGCATTATTTCATAACATTGGCCGCTATGATGTCATTAGACACGATTATTGCAATTTATCATAATACTTTGCAAATTGTGCTCGTTTACACTATTTACAACCTCTAGGCTTATATATGTCCTGATAATTATGTGAGATATTGACAACTGTCTTCATGATAATCGCAAACATGGATGAATGAACAGCATGGTAAATAAATGACATACTACAAGCAAGCGCAACATAATACAACATAGAACGCAAACAAGTTTACAAATAAGAGATTTACTTACTAGTTCATCAACAAGATCGCCAGGTCAGCATCACTGCATCACTCGCTTGACACGGGGCTCGACTCGCCTGACACGGGGCTCGACTCGCTGACACGGCTCGACTCGTGACACGGGCTCGACTCGCCTGACACGGGGCTCGACTCGCCTGACACGGGGCTCGACTCGCTGACGGCTCGATCCTTGACACGGGGCTCGACTCGCTTGAGACGGGGCTCGACTCGCTTGAGACGGGGCTGACTCGCTTGAGACGGGGCTCGACTCGCTTGACACGGGGCAGGACTCGCTTGAGACGGGGCTCGACTCGCTGACCACGGGGCTCGACTCGCTGACACGGGGCTCGACTCGCTTGAGACGGGGCTCGACTCTCGCCTGACACGGGGCTCGACTCGCTGACACGGGGCTCGACTCGCTTGAGACGGGGCTCGACTCGCTTGAGACGGGGCTCGACTCGCTGACACGGGGCTCGACTCGCTTGAGACGGGGCTCGACTCGCTGACACGGGGCTCGACTCGCTTGAGACGGGGCTCGACTCGCTTGACACGGGGCAGGACTCGCTTGAGACGGGGCTCGACTCGCTGACACGGGGCTCGACTCGCTGACACGGGGCTCGACTCGCTTGAGACGGGGCTCGACTCGCTGACACGGGGCTCGACTCGCTGACACGGGGCTCGACTCGCTTGCACGGGGCTCGACTCGCCTGACACGGGGCTCGACTCGCCTGACACGGGGCTCGACTCGCCTGACACGGGGCTCGACTCGCTTGACACGGGGCTCGACTCGCCTGACACGGGGCTCGACTCGCTTTTCACGGGGCTCGACTCGCTTGAGACGGGGCTCGACTCGCCTGACACGGGGCTCGACTCGCCTGACACGGGGCTCGACTCGCTTTTCACGGGGCTCGACTCGCTTGACACGGGGCTCGACTCGCCTGACACGGGGCTCGACTCGCTTGACACGGGGCTCGACTCGCCTGACACGGGGCTCGACTCGCCTGACACGGGGCTGGACTCGCTTTTCACGGGGCTCGACTCGCTTTTCACGGGGCTCGACTCGCCTGACACGGGGCTCGACTCGCCTGACACGGGGCTCGACTCGCCTGACACGGGCTCGACTCGCTTTTCACGGGGCTCGACTCGCTTGACACGGGGCTCGACTCGCCTGACACGGGGCTGGACTCGCTTTTCACGGGGCTCGACTCGCTTTTCACGGGGCTCAACTCGCTTGACACGGGGCTCGACTCGCCTGACACGGGGCTCGACTCGCCTGACACGGGGCTCGACTCGCCTGACACGGGGCTCGACTCGCTTGACACGGGGCTCGACTCGCTTTTCACGGGGCTCGACTCGCTTGACACGGGGCTCGACTCGCCTGACACGGGGCTCGACTCGCCTGACACGGGGCTGGACTCGCTTTTCACGGGGCTCGACTCTCGCTTGACACGGGGCTCGACTCGCCTGACACGGGGCTCGACTCGCCTGACACGGGGCTCGACTCGCTTTTCACGGGGCTCGACTCGCTTTTCACGGGGCTCGACTCGCCTGACACGGGGCTCGACTCGCCTGACACGGGGCTCGACTCGCCTGACACGGGGCTCGACTCGCCTGACACGGGGCTCGACTCGGTTGACTCGGCGCTTTTGCACGCAGTGCTGCATGCTTTTTAGCTCGCGCCAACGAGTGAAAGGAAAGCCCGACCGAGTGACTCTTATCCGGTTCCTCACACGGTCAGATTCTCTATTCCCTTTCCTAGTCTCTTCCGACCGCGTTTTCTTTGCTTTTTCCATCGTCGAGTATCACGCATGGTATCACGTCTGAATTGCGCGCAACTGTCTTCGTGCTTCCTATGTTGTTGTTGTTGATGTGTGTGACGTCGTTGCCGTAAAGCATGTCGTGATTCTCGCGAGATTTGTCAGGGGCGCTCCTCTCAAACTTACATTGCTGGTTTATCCAGCGGCGTCCCCCCCGAGCTTTACTACCAGGATGATTCGCCCTACTATGAGTTTGTTTACCACCGAAATGACTTTGAAGCTGTTATATTAAGGTACAATTGTTGCATAGTGTGCCTTTAAGGCTTTTTATGGAATACAGTAGCCAATCTTTTTAATTAGAGTAGACTGAAGATTTTATGTGATTTATGATTTTAGAATGTTTTTGAACTTTGGATGATTTGTGCTAAATGTTTTTGTCTTGCAATAGGTATTTGTTTTGTGTTGTGATAAATGTTCTAACACCCAGGCCAGGACCATGTTAGAAAATAAGTGTTTACACTTTAACATGTTATCCTTTGTATTATATTGTCTGTCAAATCCAAAATAAATCATATCGAGAGAATTGAGAGGAACGGCGTACCGCTGGGAGACGGTCTTCAGGAAGCTGAAGAAGTAGCGCAGCGTGTTTAGATTCCTGTCGGGCAGCACACAGGACAGCAGGACCGTGGCCGAGGTCCTCTCCTCCTCCGAGGGCAGCTCCTGGGCCTTCAGGAACCCGCTGTGCAGGTCTGCGGTCAGAACCGGCTCGGGAAGCTCCCGGAAGAACTGCTTGAGGAGGCCAGCGATGTCCAGCGGGAGCGCAGTGGGAAGACCGTCCTCACCCAGGTCCAGTTTGGCCTGCGGGTCACAGAACACCCGCTGTGTGATTACAGCATCATCAGTGTGTGGAGGAAGTACAGTAAAGGTCAGTCACTCACCCTGAGGCTCTTGACCCGCACAACAGAACCGGACTTCCTGAACAGGCCCTCAGTGTCCAGATGATCCATGAGACACGTACAAGCATCCACTATAAAGCTGAAGGACAACGAGACAGACACGTGAACTCTACATACAGGGCAGAAATACACTTCATAATAACTAAATATATATATATAGTGAAACAGGGTGAAAAATAATAGAATTAAATAAAATAATTAAATATAGGGCAAATCAAACAAAAGAAAGAAAGAAATATTGGGAAAAAATATTTAAATAATAATTAAATATATTGAAATAGAAAATAAAACGTAAATAATTAAATATAGGGCAAATTAATTATAAAACAATAAAAATAAACAAGTAATAAAATAATACTAAATTATAGGGAAACAGGGCAAAAAATTTAAATAATAATAAAATATGGTGAAATAGGAAAAATTATTAACATATATATTTTACTATCATTTTATAGGGAAATATTTGGCAAATACATAAAATGTTTAATAATAAAACTACAATATAGGACACAACAAAATAATTAAATAAAAATAATAAAATATAGGGCAAATAAAAATAATAAAATATATAGGAAATATAGATCAAATATTTTTGTTAAATAAATTGTACTATCATTTCATAGGAAAATCTATAAAATATATGTATAGGGCAAATAAACAAAATAATAAATAAAATTCAATAAAAAAATAATAAAATAAAGTAGAATCAGGAAACATTTAGAAAACATTTTAAATTATTTTATTAGGCATATTTTGCTTATTTGCTTTTACTACATGGTGAACTGCCTAACCACATTCCACAGACAGTTTTACTGCACTAAAGCCCTGTTGAACCGTACTGTATCTGAGTGTAACCCACGGCTAAACTGAAGACAACTTCACCTTGAAGATCAATCATGCACGTCTACATTTAAAGCCATTCACTCACGAGATTGCTGTGGGTGTGTGTGTAGAGCGTTGTGCCTCTAAAGACATTACAAGTATGTGATAAATGGTGCCGTTGAGAAATGCACTTACAGGCATCGTTCACCCCAAAATAAGAAGGGACAGAGTGATAGAAACCCCTAATTTCATAAATAATTGATAGACTGAAGTCTATCACACAGCCCTCAGCATTAAGCTCGTACAAACTCAGTCTTACCAGGGTACGTCTCCGTAGTCCAACACATGACAGTGTGGCAAGCCTTCGAGCGCGACGCCAAACACCCTCACCTAGAAAAACACAAGATGATGGAGAACATGAACAAGTGAAGCTCTGTGTGTTTGAAAATCAACAGCACTTCCCCGTCATTTACACCGCTGGCATGAAGAAATGTCCAGATCACTCTCATAAGACCAGAATCAAACAGATTCCAGTAACTGTTATGCAATTAATCACATTTCTTTCTATGATTTTTACAGCCAAATGTGATACAAATGGGTATTTTCAACATTAAATGTACAGAGAAATGCAGACTAGGGATGCTGAGGTCAAAGGCCATATAGACATGGTGCATTTAAAAAAGCCAATACAAATTTTTTCAAATGCAACCTGTCACAAACAAGCCACACACACACACACACACACACACACACACAAACCTGTATAGAATAGGTGTTTTGCACTGTAAATGTTACTGTAACAATACACACATTAACTAGGTGATTTTTTAACTTTTTAAAACACACATGTGTTTAAAGTTATTGTTCACCCCCCGAAAAATAAATTGGTCTTTACTTTACCAGACAGTTGATGGCACCCATTAACTTCCATTATAGGAAGAAAAATACCATGGAAGTCAATGGGTGCCGTCGACTGTCTGGTTACCAGCATTCTTTAAAACATCTTATTTAGTGTTCAACAGAAGAAAGAAACTCATACAGGTTTGGAACAACTTGAGTGCGAGTAGATTATGACAGAATTTTCTTTTTTTGGGAACTGTCCCTTTAAGATGTGTTGAATCATCTCTTTATTACAGTGAACCACGTGACCAGGAAGTTGATCAACAGATGCTACCAGATTACCAAACATTAAACAAAACTATTTCAAATACTGAATATATTGAGCATTAATAATAGTAATACATACACCTTGTCTGGTTGCAGACCATTTCAATAATTGTCCAATCAAATTTTGTTTTTATTCCTGGCTATTATTAATAAATGTGACAAAAGTGCATAATTTCGGGAATCACATTCCTGTAAGAAGACTGTTTCTGTCTAGCGTTTGTATAATGAAATCAGAGGTTTTATAAACTCACCGTGTTCGCCGATATCTGTTTGTTTCTGTTTTTATTCCAGTTTTTAATTTTGATCCCATAAACGGACCGAAGATGCTGAACGACTGCCAGACGAACCACATTTCTCTCCAAAACCTTCATAATGACGTCTAAAAATCGTTAAAACGACTCGAAAGATGAGGGAAATAGACTAAAAAGCTGTTTAAAGTTTAAAACAAGCAAAATAAACGCTAAGGATGTGATGAATAAACAAACTGATGGTTAGTTTACTTTTCCTCGACACATTTCAATAAAAACAACCGATCAAAGTCACCAAACGCATCTCATATTAGGTTTCCAGGATGTGCTGCGTGTTAACATCATTTTATCAAATAAAATAACGCGCTTTTAAAAGTCTAAATGTCGCCATATAAATCCAGTGTTTGTGTCCGCTTGATTTCCGTCTTCACAACGGCAGCTCGGAGAGAGACGTTCAAATTTCGCCCTGCCTACGTCACTCAGGCGTTTCCTGCACTCTGATTGGGTTGCGAGTAGTCACGTGTTGGTTCCTTCCCAAATGACCCCGCCCCCTGCAGCGTGACACGCGTGATTGATGGAGTAGCAGATGTTAAAGCGACAGTGCAACATAATATCGCTCGCATTTCCTGAACAACAGCGCCAGTGCTGAAAGTCAGAGCTATGAGAGATAATTGCCCATATCAGTTCATGTTTTTAACCGTGGAACTGGAGGTTAAAAATAAAGCTTACTTTTGCAAATCTATTTTATATTGCTAGGCAACGATTAATTGCATCGCATCCAAAATCCGAAAGTTTGTTTACATTATATGTGTGTGCTGTGTATAATTATTTGTGTGTATATATAAATACACACATATACATGCATATATTTAAGAAATATTTGCATCTATATACTGTTTATATATACATAATTTATATTATATATAAATATTAATATTGTATATAAATAACACATTGTTCTTAAATATATACATGCATATGTGTGTGTACTTTTATATATATAATTATACACAGTACACATATATTATGTAAACACAAACTTTTATTTTGGATGTGATTAATCGAGAGTAATTGTTGTCCAGCACTACTTTTTTACCATAATGCTACTTTTTTGTAAGAAAAATGTTTGTTTTGCATTATTGATGTCATGCAGTGCATTATATATATTTTTTAGTCTAGGAAATATACTGTGAGATATTCTTTTAAGAACTTAGTTTTGCATTATTGATGTCATGCAGTGCATTATATATATATATATATATATATATATATATATATATATATATATATATATATATATATATATATATATATATTTTTTTTTTTTTAAACATACTGTGATATTCTTAGTTTTGCATTATTAATGTCATGCAGTGCATTATATATTTTTTAGTTTATGAAACACACTGTGGTATTCTTTTAAGATCTTATGTAAATAGGGTGGTGCGTGTAATTATTATCCAGTACCATATCATGTATAATATAATACCATGCTTTAACCATTTTGCATAATTTCTCAAATGCATTTCAATCTTGCACAAAGAAGCCAGTGATCACTCAGACGCTGCTGTCTATTATCAGTTATCTGTTTTTATTACAACATTACATGTATATACAGTAAAAGAGACAGTACAAATGTACGGCTGAGACTGAGAGATTGTTGTTGGTTTAGAAGCACTTTCTGTGGACGATGGAAGGACCGGCCTCGTCGTACTCCTGCTTGGTGATCCACATCTGCTGGAAGGTGGACAGGGAAGCCAGGATAGAGCCGCCGATCCAGACGGAGTACTTACGCTCAGGGGGAGCAATGATCTGGAGACAGACACAGAGAGAGATGGGGTTAAACTCTAGTTTTCTAAGCATTTCCCTTGGGTCATTTTGACTCAAAACTCATTTTGTAAAAATTGAATCCTAGGACTTTCGTCGCACTTGAACCACAAGTACACAAATTCTTTTTTTTTGAATGGCTTTGAGGAGTTTTAGGACCCAGCGGAACAGCTCATTTGCTCCATATAGAGCTATAAGCCCACCTAAAGTCATGAAATATCATGTTATATTATTATGTTTCCACAAGAGGTCGGCAAAGACACCCAATGTAAAATATTTAGAGCTGAATTAAAATGGTTAAGCATTAAATTATGAGTTATTTTGAAGGTGAATGTGAAAGAATGTGTTTAAATTACTATTTATTTATTATTTATTGATCAAATCTAGTAATTTAAAGGTAAATTTAAAAAAAGAGCTTTCTGGGGAAAAAAATAAAGTAGGCTATAATTTTAGGGCTTCGGGTCAAAACCCGTGAGGGAAAGATGTGTAACAAAGTGCGAGGGAAACTTTAGTTAACGTATGAATTGTAAATGAGCATTAACTGTGTGTGTCTCACCTTGATCTTCATGGTGCTGGGAGCCAGAGCAGTGATCTCCTTCTGCATGCGGTCAGCAATACCGGGGTACATGGTGGTTCCACCGGACAACACGTTGTTGGCGTACAGATCCTTACGGATGTCAATGTCGCACTTCATGATGCTGTTATAAGCGGTCTCATGGATGCCAGCAGACTCCATACCTGAGGTGAGAGAGAGAGAGAGAGAAGTTGAGTTTCACGCCATCACACCAGGCGAGCACGGCTGAGGAGCACCGGGAGGAGACGCACCGATGAAGGAGGGCTGGAAGAGGGTCTCGGGGCACCTGAAGCGCTCGTTACCGATGGTGATCACCTGTCCGTCGGGTAACTCGTAGCTCTTCTCCAGGGAGGAGGAGGAGGCTGCGGTCGCCATCTCGTTCTCGAAGTCCAGAGCCACATAGCAGAGCTTCTCCTTGATGTCGCGCACGATCTCACGCTCAGCTGTGGAGGAGATGTGTTACTTCGCGGCTCTCGCTCCTGATACACACCTGTGCTGTAACTGTACCGCTGCTACTCACCGGTTGTAACGAAAGAGTAGCCCCTCTCAGTCAGGATCTTCATGAGATAGTCAGTCAGATCGCGACCGGCCAGATCCAGACGCATGATGGCGTGGGGAAGCGCGTAACCCTCATATACGGGCACGTTATGGGTCACACCGTCACCAGCGTCCAGCACGATACCTGCGGACACGTGATCGGACAGGTCAGGTGACGTCAGCGGTCAGTCACACACACACCTGTCGGCCGCTAATCTCGCATAATAATGCACACAGCAGTGTCTAGCAGTCTGGTTTTTAATAATGTTTTCAAAACGTCGTGGATTCTAAAATGTTTAAATTGGACGTTCTTCTAATGTTTTTAAATGTTACAACTTGTTTCAGAACGTTCAGAGAACATTCGAAAGTAACGTTCCAATACAGTTTGAAGAATGATGGAATGTAATGTTCATTTAACGCTCGCATAACCAAGAAAAAACTGGACGTGTATCCATGTGTGTAATTAGTACAGATGACAGCAGTTCTAACGAGTTCTAACGAACAAACGTTATCTGGTTTTTAAAAATATTCTCAAAACGTCGTTCATGGATTCAGTTGGGAATTCTTCTAACGTTTTCAAATGTTGCTACTTTTTCAGAACGTTCAGAGATCATTCGAAAGTATCGTTCCCAGTGTTTGAAGAATGATACAATGGAATGCTCATTTAAAGTAGAAGAAAACGTCGGGAAAACGTTCTTAGAACATATTTTTGTCAGCTGGGATTGTTTAATGAATAACACAGGTCTAGTCAAAAAAATTAATGCCAAGAAAATGTGTACAGGATTCCAATTTGACATTTTTTTTAATCATAATTTGGAAACGATCCTAATGGATATCAGGGTTATAATTGTTAACTTAAACCATTTAAAAAAATGATGTTGTTACTTGAAATATAAAAAAGTATTATATAAAGTACTAAACTAACTAAAACATATACATATTTTAAAAATATGACAAAACCCACAACAAAGTGGCTTAAATAAATAAATCGGCTATAAATAAAACTGCAATAGTATGTTAATAAGTTCCTGCAAGAATAACGGATTTAAGAATCAAATTAGATATACTGGATTAAAAAAATACGATTTTTTTTTACAGCACATTTTGATGTGAAAAAGGTCTCAGAAAAAAAGGTACAAAAGCTGTCACATCCTTTCGAAACACACTATAATATGCATTATTTATGTTTTAATATGTGCTCTTTTGGTAATAATATGCACTTTTATGATACTTAAATGCACCTTTTAGGGGTAAATATGCTTATTAAAAATTTGAAAGGTTACCAACCCAATAAAAGCGCTTGCACCTTTTTCCCCCGAGTGTATAATACTGATTTCTCTGATTGTGTGTGTTGTCTAGGAGTGTGTGAAGAGTGTGAAGGACTGACCAGTGGTACGGCCAGAAGCGTACAGGGACAGCACAGCCTGGATGGCCACATACATGGCGGGAACGTTGAAGGTCTCAAACATGATCTGCAAGAGGAAGGACTCAGTGTTACGAGTGAGTGTGAGACTCGTGTGTGTGTGTGTGTGTGTGTGTGTGTGTGTGTGTGTGTGTGTGTGTGTCTCTTCAGTACCTGAGTCATCTTCTCCCTGTTGGCCTTGGGGTTGAGTGGGGCCTCGGTGAGCAGGGTTGGGTGCTCCTCAGGGGCCACACGCAGCTCGTTGTAGAAGGTGTGGTGCCAGATCTTCTCCATGTCGTCCCAGTTAGTGATGATGCCGTGCTCAATGGGATACTTCAGGGTCAAGATACCTCTCTTGCTCTGAGCCTCATCACCAACGTAGCTGTCCTTCTGACCCATGCCGACCATCACACCCTGAGAGAGAGAGATTACAGGGTCAGTGAGTCTATAACACACACGCACACACACACAGGGCTTCATGCACGCTCACTTTTCAGAGCCGTTTGGCTTCTCAGAAACTGCCGTACAACATAATTAATGCATTATACATGAGTGTTAACATGCGTTTTCAACATTTCAGAACTATAGCAGAAAGAAAACACGTGTTTATTTGATTGCACTTGATCTATTAGTGTGAGTTCAGCTTTACACACGCCAGACTTTACAGTTTTATACATATTTATATTTTGAAGGGTTATTCATGTATCATTCGCCTGATTTTAATCCTAAAATAACATTAAAAGTGGCTAAAAAGAAAAATCCAGAATCCTCTCTGGAAAAAACTTTCACTCTAATAAGTCAAACGAAATCAAACGAATTGGGAATTTATGCAAATTGGTATATTTAAGAGAACGTATTTGACAATGTATATTTAATTAGGCAATGCATTTGAAAATGCATATTAACACTTAAATCTATAATGCATTATAAAAGTGTTTTAATGCATTAATTATGCCGTGTAAAGCATCATTGCAACCGCAGTTATAATACATTATAATAGAAAGTAAAAGCATTAAAACGCTTCAAACAACCAATTTCAGGAATCTGTGACTATTATAATGCAATTTAACTTTATTTATGAAACTATGTAATGCATTATGATGTACATTATCACTAACTTTATACTGTATTATAGATAAAGGCTTTGAGTAAAGTGTTTTAGACTACGCTTTTGAAAATGCATATTAACACTTTAATGTATAATGCATTATAAAAGTATTTTAATGCATTAATTATGCCTTGTAATGCATCTTATAATACATTGTATGGTGTCATGAAAAATTGTAACCGCAGTTAGTATAGAAACTATAATGCATTAAAAAAATGCGATATAACCAATACTCTATTTATAGTGAATTTTAAATTTATTTATAAAAATATGTAATGCATTATGATGCACATTATGAATAGTTTTATAATGCACTATAGATAAAGGCTTTAAGTAAAGGCGCATATTAATTAGACAATGCATTAATTTGCATATTTAAGCATAGCATTAAAAAAGCGTATTGCAGTTCTTAATGTAATGAGTCAGCCGGTGAAATATAGTGTGGTGTGTATTATAGGACTACAGCTGATGTGATGTGTAGTGATGTGTGTGTGTGTTGTGGTTCTGCAGAAGTGTTGCACCTGGTGACGGGGTCTTCCGACGATGGAGGGGAACACAGCACGAGGAGCGTCATCTCCGGCAAACCCAGCCTTGACCAAGCCAGAGCCGTTGTCACACACAAGGGCGGTAGTTTCCTCGTCGTCGCACATGGTTGGTTTTCTGGATGGTCTGAGAAAGAAGCACTCACACACACACACACAGTTAAAGAATGACCCAACGCTGTCAGAAACACATGCTTCTCCTTCTCCTGCCCATGAGGGGTTACTGAAATCAAATCTGTCCGCTCAAGACTTCACTAATGCCAAAGAAAGGCAGGAGTTTAACAGCCGCTCTATTTGCGGCTGCGAGTCTTCTCAGTTTCTCCAGTCGCAGCTGTCCTTGCGTTCTCTAGTTTCATTCATGCACTACGATGCTTCAGTGCTGCATGTTAAACACTGAGATGCATTCTCAAATCAAACCTAAGATTACATCGCTGTTCTCCGCTGTTAATCTAACTAGAGTCTTGAAGATCTGAGGAAGTTTCGGATGCAGAAGTCAACGATCGCAGGACTCACCAAGTTGTTATCACAAGACTGATGCTTCCACTGGGACAGAGAGAGAAGCTGAGCAGGGCCTTTAAATACGAGCGGCTCCTGGGGGCCGGGGCGGGGCCTGGGGTTCACACAAGCCCAAATAAG
>CM070832.1:1539205-1546705 GCA_036326025.1 Chrosomus eos
TATTCACATCTATATGCCTCTGAACATCAAGAAGATTTTAATATCGCACAGAAGTTTTTTGAAGGTCTCCTGAAAGCTGAAATAAAGCCTAAACTTGAGCATCCGTTGCTATAGCCTGACCGGGACTCGCAGTGAGGAGGACGGCCAATGGGAAAGGCCTCATCTATAACCGTTGCGTACGCACAAAACAGGCCCTGAAAGATGCGTACACTACTTACGACGCATAAGTTGTGATTTATAAAAACAAACTTGACGGGAAAATGTGCGCACCTGCACGCAAACTCTGACCCATGCGTACGAGCCGTTTTGGAGACGCAGCAGTTTGGCGACACCGATGGGGAGCTGGAGTTAAATGTCTTTTTGGTCACTTTTAGACAGAAAATCTAAAGAAAATTATACACCCAGAAAGATAATACAATATCCATCCCTTCTTAAATGTCCGCGCCAGCGAGCGTGTTGGGCCGTTAGTGAAACTGACGCATGTATAGCCTATCTAAATCTTCATTATGAGTCCTCATCATAAATACAGTGCATGTTCATAATAACAGTTAAAATAAATAAAAGAAGGATTTAAACTGTTTTATTTCTGATATAAACATTAGATTAAATACGCCATTCTCATGAATGGTGTTAAACTCTTAAACTAGCCTACATGAAATCATTAGAAGTCACACAAAAAAATTATATTCAATAAATATAAATATTTGTTGTGGATGCAATGCTTTTCAACACTTTTCCTCTGGCGCTCTGTGTTTTAATGTTTTAACTACAGAGATAATTGCTTATCATGATAATAGCAGATTGTCTGACAAAATATTTATAATGCAAAACAAGGTCTATCTGTTTCCATTCAAAAATATAAAAATACTATTTGGCCAGTGGAAACGGTTGAGAAAAACTTTCTCTGAAATGTATTTTACACTATTTGATTTTTGATTTATTCAAAAACAAGGCAAGGATAGGCTACTAAATGATTTTTATTAATGTAATGTGATGGCACATCCATATTTCATATTTTCCTAATATCTTGTACCATTAAACGTCATCACGTGGATTAATAATCATATGCAAATGATATGCAGATGAGGATATGCATAGTAAAACGAGGCGTTGTAAGCTCCATATATGGTTATTTCGGGGTGGAGACGCATGTGCGCACAATCTTCCGCTGACTGGGATTTATAATGTGAATTCTGCGCAGATTCTGGCGTACGAACGGTTTTATAAGTCTGAATATTTTTTTGCTTACGCCATTTTTGGCTTTCGGACGCACGTACACTTTTAGTAAGGATTCTACGCACAGTTTTATAAATGAGGCCCCAGGAATCGATGAAATCCCCAGTTTATTAAACATTTTGGATCATAATTATGTTAGCAGTCTTTTAAGGGATAGTTCACCCAAAATATAAACTCTGTCAGTAATTTCTCTCCCTCATGTTGTTCAACCCCGTAAGACTTTCGTTCATCTTCAGAACACAAATGAAGATATTTGTGATTAAATCTGAGAGCTGGGTCACTCCTCCATAGGCTTCTAAGGGACTGAAACTTGCCGGCCCAGAAAAGTTATTAAAGATGTCGTTAAAATAGTCCAAGTGACTACAGTGACTCAATCTTACGTTTATCAAGCGACGAGAATACTTTTTGTGCACAAAAAATAAACAAAAATAGCGACTTTATTCAAGTATTGATTTCCTTCTCTGTCGGCCTCGAGATATTCATTTAGTATAATTGCGTAATGCTTCTGGTTGAACGTCACACACACACACACACACACACACACATGACCAGCGTCAGCCAATAGTGAGCCTGCGTGTGACGTACAACACAGAAGCGCTGCGCTGTTACACTACGAGAACTCACTCGAGGCCGAAAGAGAAGGAAATCAATACTTGAATAAAGTAATTATTTCTGTTTTTTTGCGCACAAAAAGTATTCTCGTCGCTTGATAAACTTAAGATTGAGTCACTGTCGTCACTTGGACTATTTTAACGATGTCTTTAATAACTTTTCTGGGCCGGCAAGTTTCAGTCCCTCAGAAGCCTATGAAGGAGTGACCCAGCTCTCAGATTTAATCACAAATATCTTCATTTGTGTTCCGAAGATGAGCGAAAGTCTTACGGGGTTGAACAACATGAGGGAGAGTAATTACTGACAGAGTTTATGTTTTGGGGTGAACTATCGCTTTAAGGAGAGGCAGTGATTGAGAGATACAGCCGTACGGTAGCGGTGTGTCGAGAGGTCAGGTACAGTAGAGTTCTGTTCCTGTATCATGTTGATAATTGATGTTTATGTGTGTGTGTCCCTCAGGTGATGATCTATGAGCTGGCGGATCTGGTGCAGGGCTTCCTGACGGAGAACAACGCTCCGCCCTCGAGCTCCTTCCACGAGGAGATGCTGAAGAACCAGCGGCGTGTGCAGGAGCGACTCGCTCAGGAGGAGCAGCGCAAGCTCGACCAGCGCCGCAGACAGGAAGAGCAGACGGTACATCACTTCCTGTCGCACAGCAGCACTTCCTGTGGCTTCCCGTGTCTTTATTACATATCACAGGGTTCGTACAAGCAGCTTAAAGTCAATTTGACTTTTTGAAATGTAAGTCTTGGAAAACCAGCCATATTTCTGAAAAGTGCTTGAATTATTGGAATTAGATTATATTAGAAAATAGTGTTTAATTTTATCGATACAATTTTTTTTTCACACCCATCTGATATTGATATAGAGCCATTTAGCACAGCTATGAATATATAAGTATATGATTCAGCTTTAATTATTCTCGTCTATATATATATATTATATATATTCAAATCGATATCTTTGTCTGAGTGTCGTTTCAATGGTTCAAGTTTCCACAGCCATCGCACTTTATTAGTACCATTTTATTGTATTATTTTTATTTTATTTAACTATTTAGCTTTTTATATAATATGAAACATCAAGATATTGTTCGATAAGTGAGATCTCTGATTATTGTCTTTGAAAACCAAAAAAGTAGAGCTGGAGTTTAATTTTACAGTCTCTGTACGAACCCTGATATCAGTTTTCATTCCAAAAACACTTTATTATTTAATTATTTCTAAGCAGCTTCACAGTAATAAACAGGAAAATAATAATGATCAATGATGCAAACTTTAAAAAGACATTATTCAGTTCAGATTCTCATCTGATAATCAATAATATTACAATAAAATCACATTAAATGTCTTATATTGATACGACAACACTATTATTGTTCTTTATTGTTGTTTTATGAATTAGTGCATGTTATTGAAGTGAAGTTCTGGATAAATCTCTGTATTTCTGGTCGTGTGTGTGTGTGTGTGTGTGTGTGTGTGTGTGTGTGTGTGTGTGTGTGTGTGTGTGTGTGTGTGTGTGTGTGTGTGTGTGTGTGTGTGTGTGTGTGTGTGTGTGTGTGTGTGTGTGTGTGTGTGTGTGTGTGTGTGTGTGTGTGTGCGCTGTAGTAAATCTGATCTCAGTGTTTCTCGTCCGCAGCAAAATGAGATTCTGGCCGAGATTCAGAGACGAGAGGAGGAGAGACGAGAGGAGAAGAGGAAGAAGGAGATGGCCAAACTGGTGAGATCTCTCTCTCTCTTTAAGAAGAGAGAGAAGTTTAATGAGTTTACTGTGAAAAATCACCCATGTTGCATCGCAGAATTGTCAATGTCATCTTTTAATATCAATGTATAACTACTAGGCCTTTCGTGATTATTGAGTGAAAAATCGAGTTTAGAGGCTTCGTTCTGTCATCATTTATGCTCTACAATACTTACGCGTTTGGAACGCCATCTTTAGGTGAATTAACCATTTTAAAGTTTAAAGAAATTTTACTAAATGTGCAGTTGAATAAAGACTTATGGATTTAATCAGACTGTATTATTATTATTTTATTTTTATTTTTTATAATTACTGCTCTAACATAAATGTGTGTGTAAATGTACTATACACACACACACACACACACACACACACACACACACACATATATATAAATCATTTTACAATAATTTATACAAGTCATTATATAAATGTATCTAATCATATTTATATTATTTATATAATAATTAGTATTACAGTATTTTATATTATTTATTTAATTGAATATTAATTAATAATTATTACAGCATTAATCACATAATTAATAATTAATCACAGCATTGAAGTAAATCATATGGGCCTATTTTATAGTTTTTATAACTATATTATATACTTTATATAATTCATTTGACAATTTGTTTAATTAGTATTATATTTCTTAAGTATATAATTAATTATTATTAATTAGTTTTTACAACATTTAATTAAATTGTATTATATTTTATGTTGTTATGTTATATTATGTTATAATATAATAATAATGTATTAATATTTTTATTTTCTTTAAATAATTCATTATATCAATTAAACTAATTATTTATATATATTTTATATAAGTATTATATGTATTATATGTATATGTATTAATTATATAATTGAATATTAATTAATAAGTATTAATTCACAGCATTGAACTAAATAATATGGGCCTATATTATATTTTTTATTATATTTTTAAAAATCATTATAAATGTAATTGTTTTATATAATTAATTTAAGATTTTATTAAGTGATATTATATTGTGGTATTATATTATTTTGTGGTATTATATTAAGTATATAATTAATTTTCACAACATTGAAGTAAATTATATTATATGTAGCTATGTATATTGTAATGTAATGTGATATTACATTTATTTTATTTAAATAATTAATTATATAATTTTAACTAATTATTTTATATATATTATATAATCAATTAAGTATATAATTAATTAATCACAGCATTGAATTAAATCATATGGACATTTTATTATATTTTTGATTATGGATATTTTATTATAATTTTTATGATTATATTCCGTATGATTCCTGTAAGTGATGATTGACAGGTGTGTGACAGCATGTGTGTGTTCTGGATTGTGTTTCAGGAGCGTTTGGAGAGTGTCGTCGCTGAACAGCCGTTAGAAACACACACGTCATCAGGTCACCGTGATCTGTGTGAAGCAAAGAAAGTGCTGACAAACCGACGCAGAACCACATCAAGCAGCAGACACAGGTCTACACACGCACACACACACACACCACACACCACACACACACACACACACACACCACACACACACGACACACACACACACACACACACACACACACCACACACCACACATACACCACACACACACACACTCACACACACACCATCACCATCACACACACACACACACACACACACACACACACACACACACACACACACACACACACACACACACACATACACGCACACACACACACACCACTCACACCACTCACCACATCACTCTCACACACACACACACACACACACACACACACACACACACACACACAACACACACCACACACACAACAACACACACCACACACACACACACAACCACACACACACACACGCACACCACACTCACTCATTCACTTCACACACACACACCACACACACACACACCACACACACACACACACACACACACATGTTTGTTTTTGTGACTTATGAGGACATTCCATAGGCGTAATGGTTTTTATACTGGACAAACTATATATTCTATCCCCCTACACTGCCCCTGTCCCTAAACCCCCCTTACAGGAGACATGCTGCATTTTAACATTTAAAAAAAAACATTGTTTTTTTATGTTTTTTAAGCTGTTTGAAATATGAGGACGCATGCAATGTCCTCATATTTCACGTGTAAGTTGTAATACCAGTGTAATACCCATGTCATTATACACATTTGTGTCCTCATATATCACAAAAACAAGCACACACACACACACACGCACGCACGCACGCACGCACGCACGCACACACACACACAGACAGACAGGTCTACTCACACACACACACACACACACACACACACGCACGCACGCACGCACGCACGCACGCACCACACACACACACAGACAGACAGGTCTACTCACACACACACACACACACACACAACAGACAGCTGTCTACTCACACAGCACACACACACATACACAGAAAATGTGTAATGCGTCTGGTGTTCTTCTTCTCTGCCCAGGCGAGACACGTACAGCGAGGAGAATCAGCGTCAGCAGGAAGTGTTCACTTCAGCAACAGTGTCCTCGGAGAGGTCATAGTTCACAGAGGGAAGTGCATCTGTGAGCATTCTGGACATCAGCTGACGATCATTAATAAATTAAATCAATATTAAGTACATTATTAAATCTTTATATTATATATATGCTAATCGTTAAATGGAGTGTGTGATTGGGATGAGGTATGTGTGTGTGACGTTCTCTCTCTGTGTGTGTGACGTTCTCTCTCTGTGTGTGTGACGGTCTCTCTGTGTGTGTGACGTTCTCTCTGTGTGTGTGACGTTCTCTCTGTGTGTGTGACGTTCTCTCTGTGTGTGTGACGTTCTCTCTCTGTGTGTGTGACGTTCTCTCTCTGTGTGTGTGACGGTCTCTCTGTGTGTGTGACGTTCTCTCTGTGTGTGTGACGTTCTCTCTGTGTGTGTGACGTTCTCTCTGTGTGTGTGACGTTCTCTCTGTGTGTGTGACGTTCTCTCTGTGTGTGTGACGTTCTCTCTGTGTGTGTGACGGTCTCTCTGTGTGTGTGACGTTCTCTCTGTGTGTGTGACGTTCTCTCTCTGTGTGTGTGACGGTCTCTCTGTGTGTGTGACGTTCTCTCTGTGTGTGTGACGTTCTCTCTCTGTGTGTGTGACGTTCTCCTTTCTGTGTGTGTGACGGTCTCTCTGTGTGTGTGACGTTCTCTCTCTGTGTGTGTGACGCTCTCTCTGTGTGTGTGACGGTCTCTCTGTGTGTGTGACGTTCTCCTTTCTGTGTGTGTGACGTTCTCTCTCTGTGTGTGTGACGTTCTCTCTCTGTGTGTGTGACGTTTTCTCTGTTTAGTCTCTCTGTGTGTGTGACTCTCTTTGGTGTACGTTCTCTCTGTGTGTTTTCTTTGTTTGACGGTTCTCTCTCTGTGTGTGTGACGGTCTCTCTGTTGTGTGTGACGTTCTCTCTGTGTGTGTGACGGTCTCTCTCTGTGTGTGTGACGTTCTCTCTCTGTGTGTGTGACGGTCCTCTCTGTGTGTGTGACGTTCTCTCTCTGTGTGTGTGACGGTCTCTCTGTGTGTGTGACGGTCTCTCTCTGTGTGTGTGACGGTCTCTCTTGTGTGTGTGACGGTCTCTCTCTGTGTGTGTGACGTCTCTCTCTGTGTGTGTGTGACGGTCTCTCTGTGTGTGTGACGGTCTCTCTGTGTGTGTGACGGTCTCTCTGTGTGTGTGACGGTCTCTCTGTGTGTGTGACGGTCTCTCTGTGTGTGTGACGGTCTCTCTGTGTGTGTGACGGTCTCTCTGTGTGTGTGACGGTCTCTCTTGTGTGTGTGACGGTCTCTCTGTGTGTGTGACGGTCTCTCTGTGTGTGTGACGGTCTCTCTGTGTGTGTGACGTTCTCTCTCT
>CM070832.1:1551705-1621705 GCA_036326025.1 Chrosomus eos
CTCTTCACTCATCTCACTCACCTCACTCTCTCACTCACTCACTCACTCACTCACATCACTCACTCACTCACTCACTCACTCACTCACTCTCTCACTCACTCTCTCTCTCTTTCACTCACTCACTCACTCTCTCACTCACTCACTCACTCACTCACTCACTCCTCACTCACTCTCCACTCACTCCTCACTCTCTCACTCTCTCACTCTCTCACTCACTCACTCACTCACTCACTCACTCACTCACTCTTTCACTCACTCACTCTTTTACTCACTCACTCACTCACTCACTCACTCACTCTTTCACTCACTCTTTCACTCACTCACTCACTCACTCACTCACTCACTCACCACTCACTCACTCACTCTCTCACTCACTCTCTCACGCACACGCGCTCACTCTAACACACTCTCACACACACGCGCACACACACACACACACACACACACACACATGTTTGTTTTTGTGACTTATGAGGACTCTCCATAGGCGTAATGGTTTTTATACTGGACAAACTATATATTCTATCCCCCTACACTGCCCCTGTCCCTAAACCCCCCTTACAGGAGACATGCTGGATTTTAACATTTTAAAAAAAAACATTGTTTTTTATGTTTTTTAAGCTGTTTGAAATATGAGGACGCATGCAATGTCCTCATATTTCACGTGTAAGTTGTAATACCAGTGTAATACCCATGTCATTATACACATTTGTGTCCTCATATATCACAAAAACAAGCACACACACACACACACACACACACACACACACACACACACACACACACACACACACACACACACACACAGACACAAACTAAAATAATGGATTCATGGAGTTTTGGGTTGAAATTTAAAAAAGTAACAAATAATTTCATCACGGGTTAATTTGACCCCTTTAGGAATGAATCTAAAAATGTTTTTATAATGTCTACATGTGTGTCTGAATGCATAATGAAGATAACTGACTTTAGGACCCAGAGGAACAGCTCATTTACTCCATATAGAGATATAAGGCCATATAGAGTTATGAAATATCATCATTATATTATTATTTTCAAAAGACAACCAATGTAAGATATTTAGAGCTGAATTAATCGGGTTATGCATGAAATTGTTTTGAATTTAAGTTGAAAGAATGTGAGGAATGTGTTTAAATGATTATTTATTGATCAAATCTAGTAAATAAAATAATTCCCCCCAAAAAATGAATTAAAAAATATTATCAAAATGAATAAAATAAGCTTTCTGGACAAAATGAACAAAAATAAGAAGTATACTGTAGATGTTAAGCTCCAGCCAGTGACGGCTCGTGTGGTGATGTCCCGCAGACACCGGCGTTGACTTCGCCTCCACGGTCGTCCCGCGCAGTCTCCTCCTCAGCGCCCCTTCAGTACGGAGGTGCAGAAGCAGTTCTCCAGGTATTACAGCGAGTTCTCCGAGCTGCAGATGCTGGGCAAGGGAGCGTTCGGCGCTGTGATCAAGGTCAGCCATGTCCTGCTTTTATTTTTGACACTTTTTTGGGAGACAGAGATGTGTTATCAATGCAGATGCTAATTCTACATCCTGTGACGTGTGGAGAAAGGCCTTGGCGTTTGTGATGTGATGTACAGTGACAGGATTAGGGCTGCGCGATATTGGGAAAAACTGACATTGTAATATTTATTTTTCTGCAATATATATTGTGAAATGAAAAACTACAGACATTTTTAGCAGATGATGATTTGAATAGCTCAGTTTGGAATTGATCGGCGTGATTGTTTTAGTCGTGTACATCTGCATAGAAAAGTACAAATAATTTTGAATTGCGATATTATAAATCTTTAACATATAATAATAATTTGTATAATTATTATTAGATTAATTTGATATATTAAAACTTAAGAAATATATTATGATATATTTATTTTAGATTTTTATACATGCATATACAAATATCATATATATGATATTTGTATATGCATGTATAATTTGTATAACTTTTTTTACTATAATATTTACTAAAAATATATTATATACATCACTATAAATATCTCTATTTATATAAAATTATATATATATTGTACAGCACAATAAAAAAATATATAATTAATACTATAACAGCTGAATACTAAATTGGCAATGCTAATATTCATATCTTGATTTCTTTACTATCAAATGTTTTATTTAGTCGGAAACCTTTGAGACCTTAAAGGTCCCATATTGTACAATTTTTTGAAGTTTTATTTTAGGTTTTGATGTCCTGAAGAATATATATTTGCGGTATAAGTACCAAAAAGCATCTAAATATATGTTTACAGCTCTTTCTCAGGAGCTCTGCCAAACAGGTCGAGTGTGGCCTGTCTACTTAATATTCATGAGCCTCTCTTCTGATTGGCCTGTTGTTTTCTGAGTGAGCCACCATTGGTCGGGGTGGAGACTGAAGGCGGGGACTGAGTCGTTCTGACATCACAGTTATGGCGCTTTTCCACTGCATGGTACGCTCGGTTCGGTACGGTTCGATTCGGCGCGGAACGGTTCGGTTCGGCTTCGCTTTTCCACTGCGTGGTACGACTCGGTACGGTACGGTTCGGTTCGCTAGCTCGGTTGCTTTTCCACTGCAGTTAGTACCCATTCAAAGTGGGTGGGACTGATCGTTACACTGTTTGTAGGTCCGGACGTCCGGTGATAGCCGTGTGCGGCTAAGAGCTGAGCTAGCTGCTACTTCTTGGAACACATTCTGTTTTGCCCCATCCAGCTCTCGCTGGACCCGCTCCTAGGCAACCAACGAGAGGATTGTCTGCACCTCGACCACGATTCAGCCATTTCCTTTTTAAAGTGTTGATCTCTTCTTTTTTTTCAAGTAAGTAAAACACAGGTGCTACCGTGTTGGCTGTTGTCTACTGGTTATATTACTCTGTATAGGGGTTTAGTGTCTCGTGTCGCAAATCCAATGACGCTGGTAGTGACGATTCTGTCTGTCTGACCAATCAGTGATCTGCAGTGTTTCACGTCACATTTTAGTACCGGTACGGTACGCTTGGAACCTCAACAGATCAGGTACCATTTAAAGCGCGCCGAAGCGCACCGTACCGTACCGTACCATGCAGTGGAAAAGCACCACAAGTGAGCCGTACCGAACCGAACCGTACCATGCAGTGGAAAAGCGCCAAAGCGTGCCGTACCGAACCGAACCGTACCGTACCATGCAGTGGAAAAGCGCCAATATACGGAAATCACAACGGCTCGTGAAAAGGCACAGCTACTTTACTCAGGGTGTGTGTGTGTGTGTGTGTGTGTGTGTGTGTGTGTGTGTGTGTGTGTGTGTGTGTGTGTGTGTGTGTGTGTGTGTGTGTGTGTGTGTGTGTGTGTGTGTGTGTGTGGATCCACTGTTTTAAACTTATATGGTAGTTTAATAGAGCCTAGACCTCTGTCATCATGAACACAGCCAGGACATTTCAGTTTTGACAATATGGGACCTTTAAAGTTTCTGTTTATTCGACTTGTTTAGTTATCACGACTTATCACGTTTTTTTTTTTTTTGTTTGTTTTCCGTTCAGGTCCAGAATAAGCTGGACGGCTGTTATTACGCGGTGAAGCGGATCCAGGTGAACCCGGCTAGCAAGCAGTTCCGGCGGATCAAAGGTGAGGTGACGCTGCTGTCGCGACTCAACCACGAGAACATCGTGCGCTACTATAACGCGTGGATCGAGCGGCACGAGACGGCGTGGACCGGAGCGCTGAACAGTGACGACTCGGAGGCGTGCGCCAGCGCTGAGAGACGCTCTCCACCCGCGGCTAGATCTCGCCGGAACGAACTGGGTCTGATGGACAACATCGAGGACGAGGCGCCGCCGCCGGCTCTCGCTAGCTCTGTGGAGTGGAGCACGTCGCTAGAGAGATCAACCAGCGCTAAATGTAGCATTGCCGACAACGAGGAAGACGACGACGATGATGATGATGATGATGATGAAGAGGACGTGTTCTGCCACTCATTCCTGTGAGATTTCTGCTCTCTAATCATCATGTGTTTTGCGCTAATAGTAGGGGTGTGACGAGATCTCGCGAGACTAAATTGATGTTATCATGAAGTGATGTTGAGTGAAAAGTTGTCTCGCTGTATCGCGTAAAAGCCAATTTATACTTTTGCGCGCAGTAGGTACGGCGTAGCATACGCACGCACACACGTGTACCATACGCCGTACCCTGACGCGCATCTCCTCAATAGCTACACGTCGTGACTCGTGACAACGCTGACCGCGAGATCTGTGATTGGTCGGCTTGGTAGCATCTCGTTTCCTCCTATGCATTTCCGGCGTGTTCTTCTGCACCACCCCCATGAAGAAACATGCGATAAGCTTCAACATGATCCGCTTACAGTCGCCATTGCTTGTAGTAGCCTAAACTCAAAACAGCCGCGAGGAATCTAAACACAGTGGAATATTAAACCCCTCCCCCGCCAACTAGCATTTCAGCGTATAAGTATAAATGCTCACGACGGCGTCGCCTACATGCGTAGCCTACGACGTACACTACGACGCAGAAGTATAAATTGGCCTTGAGGGTGAAATTAGCATAGAATATGCCACCGCTACATTCACATTGCACTAGGTGTACACCCGTACATAAAAACCGTTATAAACTATTGTAAACGTCTGCTCTGCTCATCCAGCACGAGTTGCAGTCGCACAGTGAAAAGTGAAAGTAAAACACGTGCAAATTAGGTGTCATACTATAGCCTGTCTCGCGATATCAAACATGTCCCTGGTCTGTGTAGTTGTGGCTCTGGTCTCTGTTTGCACTTTGAATATTGAGAGAGAACTTTTATTATGGTTGCACTTGCACTTATTGTTTCACTTAAAGCTACAATATGTAATTTTTTTTGCTAACCTCGCTAACCTCTTATAATAAAAAAGGCGTAGATTGATGACGCATAAGTGGAAATTATGGAACTTGTCGTCATGCCGATGGATCTAATAATGTTTATGGATGAGTGAATACACTGATGTTTTTAACATGACTGTGGTGTGAAGCGGCGCGATCGCTAATGAGAGACAGATATTAGCGCCACACGCGAGTCCCGCGGATATAGAGGAATAAGAACATTTCATTCTACCGAATTACACGCAAGTGCTGAATTAATACCGAGTAATAATTAGAGGAATGAAGCTTGTGAGGGAACGCAGCGCTGCTTCACTTGCTCTACGCTATCACACTAAACTGCATTTGAGTGTGTTAAAGTTATAATGTTATTCTGTGTGTTAGTTTGTTTGCTATATGAGACTAGCAGTACGCTAGATTAACATTAGCATAACATACTGATCATATTCTAACACTTCATCATGTTGAGCTATATAACATTGATTAGTTTTATGAACATTTGCTCACTGTCTAATAAAGCTCATGTAAGAGCGGCGTCTCTGTCGAGTCGAAGTTAGTCGCATACGCTAGCTCTCGCATCTCGAAAACGCCACGCTGATATTGATCCTCGTTTTAGTTCTCCTTTTGTCCCAAAGTCTGCTTACCATGATCCATAATGTTTGAACGAAACAACAACAGCGTGAGCGTGCCGCTAGACGTAACGCAGTTGTCCACGTCTGTCGTCCATGGTTACTATGGCAGTGCGAGCAGAAACCAGGGATAACGCGCGACGAGTGAACATGGACGAGCCATTATTTAAAATTGGAATTTCTCTGAAATTAAAAATCTTTGGGAACATTTGGGATATTGTAAGTACACAACTGCAGGAAAAATATATCACACTGTGCAAGTGATTTTTTGGATATTTTATTACAAAAATCTTACATATTGTAGCTTATGAGACTAAGAATTTTTTTTTTTTATATATTTGTGTTTCTGACCCTGTTCTTTCTCGACACACAGCCCTCCTGACAGCGACTCTGAGAGCGACGTCATCTTTGATAACGCTGACGTCAGCAGAGACAGTTTCCTACAGGTCAGTCATTAAATCCAGTGATTAATGCAGTTCCACACATTAACCCTGTAAAGCCTGACTTATGAATTATTAGTCAGAAATGGCTTTTATGGTTCATATAGTCTGATATAGTGAGAATATGGAGGAAAAACTGAGCAAAAAGTCATCTTTGACAACAATGAAGACAGCAGAGACAGTTTCTACAGTCTGCCCTTTAACCCTCTTTTAGAGGGTTTTTGACAGAATTTTTTTATTATTTCATTGTAATGGTATGAAATTTGGTAAAGGTTTTGGCACTTGCTATGTGAACACAAAAAAGTATCATGGACATGATTTTAAATGGTCCTGAAGAAAATAGTCACACTTGTGCCCTCGCGGTCAAAAATGACGCATTGGAAATGAATGTGAGACGAGTTTCCTCTAGTGGAAGCGTTCGGTACTGCAGCCGAACTAACTCTCACTGAACCCTCAATTTTTGAGATATCAGGGTCAAATTTTTTACAAACATGTTTTTGAAAATATATATTTCATATACAAATTTAAAATAGTATTTTTGCACATTTTTCATAACAATAAACATAAAATTCTTAACTTTTTTAATGCATTTTTTAAAAACTTTTTTCAGTTCAGCAATAATCTGCCAAGTGTCGTGTTCGAAAAGAGATCAAACTTCAGTCTGTCGCTGTAAAGCATTCAAGATTTACGAAAGTTTAAGTTTCATTTTCAGGTTTATGCTCAAAAAGTGAATAAATGGATTAAAAATACAGCGTAAATATAATATAGGTACCTTAAAATCCCCTAAAAATACAAAATATTAAATAAAAAACATTATCGAACTAAAATATAGTACTTTAATTTCATAGGCATAAAAAATCAAATTTGGGCACACGAAGAACACCAGAGGGTTAAATCTCATTGATTAATGCAGTTCGACACATTAACCCTGTAAATATTCAGAAATATTATAAACAAAAAATGCAGTTGGCTGCAGATGCTGATATTTATATGGAGAAAAAGTGATGAAATTCTGATGCTTGTAATGTAAATCAATGAGATCTTTATAACAGTATAGCAGATACTTACATAAAATGCATATAAAAATCAATATCTGCCAATAATGTCTTAGTATGTTGATATTTAAATTCTTAGTTTTATGATCAAAGCTCTAGTTTTAAAACATAATGCAATGCAATACAATGATGATTGAGAGATGAAAAAATAACCTTCCTCAAAAGCCTGATGATCATATTTGATACGCATGATTGAAATATTACTAACTATATATGATAAAGTAGGCTTTAAAGGGTTAATTATAAGCATTAATCTGTAGTTTCACAAACACAAAGTAACAACGCATTTTGTCTTCATTTTCAACACTATTTTAAATGCATCAAACTTCTTTTTGTCAAATGCTTGTTGTTTCTTTACAATAAAAACACTTGCTTTGATTATTTGTTTGTTTTGAACAAATCACGTTCACTCATTCTAAATGTTCAAATATTTTTTTTCCAAGTAAAGTTTTATTTATGTACAGCAAGATGTCTGTCATACCGTAATGCTTTAATCTTTATTCTTTATTCTAACATCCCGCTGACATTGAGTAATGGAGAAGAAACATTGGGAATCCTGTTTGTATACAGTTGTTCCACATTATATTGATCACATGATCAGTGTATTATATTGTGTGTTCCACATTATATTGATCACATGATCAGTGTATTATATTGTGTGTTCCACATTATATTGATCACATGATCAGTGTATTATATTGTGTGTTCCACATTATATTGATCACATGATCAGTGTATTATATTGTGTGTGATGTTTTTCTCCAGGATCCCAGCAGTCGTAAAGCAGCGGATCCGTCGGAGAGCTCTGACTCGGAGAAACCCCTCCTGATAGCGCATTACCTTTACATACAGGTGCGTGACCCCTGACCCTTGACCCCTGACCCCTGTGGCCTGTGTTCACCTGTGGTGTTGTGTCTGCAGATGGAGTACTGTGAGAGAAGCACGCTGCGAGACACGATCGATCAGGGCTTGTATCAGGACATCAGCCGCCTCTGGAGGCTCTTCAGGGAGATTCTGGACGGCCTCTCGTACATCCATGAGCAGGTGAACATCATCAACGGCACCTTTTATTTATTTATTTCATTTTTCTGTTAGTAATGAAAAGCACTTCTAATTAATTGAAATCATGAAATGTATACGATTTAAAAAAAAAAAAAATCTGAATTTTTGTTGAAAAAAAAAAATATTAGAAATTATATTATTTTAAAATATAATTTTTTTTAAAATTAAATTTAAAAAAAAAAGTAATTTATTATTTTTTTTTTAATTAAAAATTAATTTTTAATTTATTAACGGGTAATTAATTTATTAACCCTCCAAATTCCGTTTTTACTTTTAAATTCTTCTGGATTTTTTTTTCCTTCCATTTTTTTTTTTTGGACTCTGATTTAATGGTAAAATTAAGTGTTAGTAAAAGTCAAATTAATTGACCAGCTATGACCAAGGGTTTAGTTACCCTTAAACTTATACAATTTAAAAATCTCTTTAAAAAGTTGAATAGTCTTTATTTTTTAAATGCGTTTATTTTTTTCACAAATTTGTTTTTTATTTTTCTGGATTCCATTTTAATGGTGAAATTGAATTTATTAAACAAAAAGAATGTCTAATTAATTTAATTCATAAAAATGTAAAAATGTATTTATTTTTATTTATTTATATATATAAATGGTTCAGTTGTATAAGTTTTATGATTTCAATAAATTAGAAGTTTTTTTATTACTAACAATTAACGTAACCATTAAATCAGAGTCCAAAAAATGAAAATGTAAGAAAAAAAGGAATCCAGAAAAATGAAAAAATGAATTTGGAAAACAAAATAAAATAATTTCATAGGGCTCGAAAAAAGTTTGAATTGAATTAATAAAACTTTAACAAATTAATAATTTATATATATGTGAATATATGAATATATATGTGTGTGTATATATATATATATATATATATATATGTGTGTGTGTATAATTTATTTTTTATTTTTACAACAATGAAATACAGCCTTATGAAATATTTTTTCTTTTTCAGAATTGATTTAATCCAGATTTTTTTTACACAAAAACAGGGGTAATCAAATGAATTCATAAAACGTTAACAATTTATTAAATATGTTGAAATGTAATCAAAAGTCTTTTTTACAGTTTATATTCATATCGTGATTTCATGAAGTGTACAGCCCTACTTTTGATTTATTAATACAAAACTTGCCAAATTCCTTTGCGTTTCTACAGCAAATTCCACTTGTGTGACTGTATTGTGTGATTGTGTGCAGAAATGATATATGAAGTGTGTTTTACAGGGAATGATCCACAGAGACCTGAAGCCGGTGAACATCTTCCTGGACTCTCAGGATCATGTGAAGATCGGAGACTTCGGCCTGGCCACCGATCACCCTGCTAATGTGGTATTGCATGCGTTTAGTGCACGTGTGCCGTAGATTCACACGCAACAGCAGTTTTGATCCAAATGCACGCTGCCACACTGTCTATCTTCAATATTTTGCATTATACCATGGTCTGGGTGAATGCTCGATTCTGATTGGCTGCAGGGTTTCCATTAAAAAGTGATCGAGGACACCTAGTAAGCAACGGGGCAATATATTTCAACAACGTTTTTGGGGAATTGGAAATAATTCGGTATGAGAACTCTTTGCTCAAGTTCCCCGTCTCTACAAGATTAACGTTGGCAGTTTTCACGCACAGCTACTAAAAGATTTACGTCTGTCAGACAGGTTGCTCACGTCATCAAGCTGAGTTTGAGTCGGTTTGAGTCTGCGCGTCAGGAACGGAAGTGCAAAAATCGCTAAAAATGGGCTTTAAATGTCTCAACTGAGTTCCAATGAGATTCTCTGTCCACTTCTTATACTGTCTATGGGCTACACTGAGTGGCTCCTGTCAGGCGTTCACTCACTGACGCCTACTGGAAACGCAAGGTCTCTCGCTCTCTCTCTCTCTGCCGTGCGCGCGCTACACGGTTTGGTTTGGAGCACACACAGTAGGCTAAGTTCTGTCTCGCATGTTCGGCTCTAGTCTAGATTCCAGGAGATTTGAACTAATTTGTGAGCATCAGGGAGCCGCTATCAATATGCGGGATTTTTATAGGTTAATAATATAACTGATGCGCACAGTGAACTGAATTGAAAACAAAAACAGCGCCGGACAGGGGGCTTAAAATCCGGACGTATGGCCACCCTAACCACAATTACATACATGGGCCTACATTAATGCGGATTTTGTGAAAAGGACAGTTATTCATTTGTGTCACTCATTTATTCATTTCTCTCTTCAACTCATTAACAAAGTGCACTTCATTTTTTGACAAATTAATCCAAATATTTAATGAATGGTGTTAAAATGTTTTTTTCCAATGAATTATCACTAGAATTTTCAAATAAATATTTTCTGTTGAAAACCAGATTTTTTTCCACAAAAGTCTCTTTCCCCCAAAAATAAGTCTGGAAAATGGGGGGTCGTCTTATATTCGGGTATATACGGTAAACCGTCAGGCGTAACCAGGGAATCCAAGTTATTGTTTGTAAAAACTTTAGATTTCGATCGAACTAAAAAAATTATAAACTAATGTTTTAAAAATGTGTTATTTGGCAAGTGACCATGGTATAAGCGGGTTAATGCACCTCGAGGTGTCCACTGTCAGGAATTAATGGACTTCGGCGGAGGTTTAGTGTCTCCGCTGCGTGTCGGACGCTTCACGCCTCGCCGTCGTCCATCAATAGAGTGCCGAAGTTATGACGTGACGTCACTTTGTAGGACAACTCGGAAGTTAGCGACGCATTGGTTCCCTCGATCGAAAAGCTGTGCATTTTCCCCATAGACTTTTGGAAAACGCAAAAAATAAGATCAACAAAGAGTTGTGACCCTTACACGTTTGTCTATCAAGATAATCTTTACAAGTTAATCCAAAATATATACAGTTTGAAGCCTAAATAAAGCTGTCAGATATAAGACACAATAAAGTTTAAAAAACCACAAGCTGGTTATAACTGGTGTGTTTTATGTCATAGATCAAAACGTGAGAATATTTAGAGGCTTTGTTAACCACAGACTTTATTTCAGGCGATTTAGCAAAAACCCATAGACTTTAGGGCGAGGGAACCGGACGTGCTAAAATGCTAACTCACTTCCGCGTTTTGGCCTACAGAGTGACGTCATAACTTCGGCACCTGACAGTGGACACCTCGAAGGGCATTAACCCTTACTTATATTTTGCATCATTCATGCATTATTCATGAGTCTGTATGGTGTTCTGATGGGCAAACGTAAGTGAAATGAGTTGGGTCATGTGTTTCAGGCCGCAGGGAAACTGGAGCTGGAGGAAAACTGCTCAGGGTTCGTCCCGAAACAAGATCCAACAGGTAAAAACACCTGATCAAATACTCCGACCACAGGATCATGTGTTCTCCAAAAATGCAAATAATGCAGTCATTTTAGTGACAGTAGGAGGAATTGTTCATCAAACACATAATAAGAGCTTTACTGTAGCCAAGTTTCATCCACTCGTCAATGGAATTATCTGAAGTTCGGTAAAAAAGCTCATGTGAATAAGCTGGTTTCTCAAACGGCTTTAAAGCGAATATAAACCTGTGTGTAATGACGTCACATGCTGTTTTACGATCAGATTGGTATATCGAATTGATTTGAGACATTTTAAGGTGTTTCCATTCATTTTTGCACAACATTCAAACAAACATTTGTGAACAAAGTTTTGCTAGACAAAATGGATCGCGCCGTAATAACGTTTCCATCAGCGTTTATCGCATAAGCCGTATATCCATCAAGATCAAATCCCATGAGACCGAACGCATTTCATTTGATGTCGATATTCATGAAATTCAATCAAATTTTAACTGTTTCCATAGAACATTTTTCATTCAATATCACTTAATGCGGATAAACACGTGTGGATGGAAACACAGCTAGTTAAAGCTTGTAAAAATAGATAGGCCTGTTAAAAATTCTTTGGTTATTATTGTTCTTTTGGTTTGACATTAAACTATATCTGCCGTTTAATTCAGCCAAAACTCTTGAGTTTTTATATATCTATTTATATTAAATCTGTATTAAATCATAAATACAGAAAAATTAATACACAACACAGAATTTCTTAATTTATTTTCTTTTAGCGCTTTTCTGAAAGATAAAAAATGTAAAGGGCTGTTACGACCCCCGAGATAGTCTATGGGTGCAGGGGTCTAACATTTAAAATGGACATTTATAAAGATGACATTTATAAAGATGAACCAAAGTCCAGAGGAATACTGTGCAATAAGCGGACACATTTATTCAGGACAAAAAGGTTATATATGTAAGAGTGAAGCAAAATCACCCACAAAGAATATTAATATATGTACAGTGGTTCTTTACATTATTCTGTAGGATTAACAATACTAGACGGGGACGCCAAAGAAAAGAAAAATAACAAAACTACTGGACCAATCACGGGAACCTAAGAAAGTAAACAAGAAAACAAGGAGAGAAATAAAGAAAGCACACACACGCAACAGAAGGACGTAGCTAAGTGTAAAACATATTGATAAAATAAGTTGTTAAAGTTTTATGAATTCAATTGATTAGACATGCGTTTTGATTATTACAATTTAATTAAAACATTCAAATGGAATCCAGAAAAATTAAATTGCAAAACACGGAATTTGGGGGAAATAAATTGGAATTTAAACTCTTAATAAATTGCTGATAACTGTACAAGTTTCATGATTTTAATTAATGAGACATATTTTTTATTACTAACATTTATTTTAACAATTAAATCAGAGTCCAGAAAAATTAAAACAGAAAAAATGGAATCCACAAAAATTAAAACGGGAATAAAATTATGTGAAATAATAATAATAAACAGAATTTATAGGGCCCTAAAAAGTGTTTTTTGTTAAACTTTAAATAAATTGTTGTTAAAGTGTATACGTTTCATGATTTCAGTTTATTAGAGGTGCTTTTTGATTACTAACATTTTATTTAACCATTAAATAGACGAGTCCATAAATATATACATGCATACATACAGTTTAAAGCAGAAATATGTAAAAATCAAGTGTAGTTTTTGTATTCTGATAAATTAAATAATTTACTGTATAACTTTAGTATTGCTGTTTCCCAGATAACATGACTGGAATGGTCGGCACGGCTCTGTATGTCGGTCCGGAGGTTCAGGGAAACACTAAAGCCACGTACAACCAGGTATTGAAGAACTGCATGATTTACTCCATTAATATTCATATTCGGACGTGTTTCATAGGTGTGTGTGTGTGTGTGTGTGTGTGTGTGTGTGTGTTGTGTGTGTGTGTGTGTGTGTGTGTGTGTGTGTGTTGTGGGTTGTGTGTGTGTGGGTGTGTTTGGGTGTGTGTGTGTGTGTGTGTAGAAGGTGGATCTGTTCAGTCTGGGCATCATCTTGTTCGAGATGTCCTACAGACCCATGACCACCGCGTCCGAACGCATATTTGTGCTCAGCCAACTCAGGAAAGTGAGTCTCAAACTCTCAGACAACATTACACTGATAGTGGTTTAGTTTGTGAAATATAGATTTCAATAAATAAAAAAAATCAGTGACTTTTTTTATTGAACTTTTTTTTTTGGAGTTTTATTCTTTAATGACGCTGTAAAAATTTGGAGTAATTAAGAGTTTTTTTAAAATGAAGTCTCTTCTGCTCACCAAGGCTGTTTATTTGATCAAAAACCCAGTAATATTGTGAAATATTATTGTAAATGTAAATCAGCTGTTTTCTATGTGAATATATAGTAAAGTGTAATTTATTCCTGTGATCAAAGCTGAATTTATCATCATTACTCCAGTCTTCAGTGTCACATGATCCTGATTAGTTTTGATGTTAAAACAGTTTTGCTGCTTCATATAATTGTGGAAAGATTAAAAAAAGAAAATCAAATATTTTTATTCATCCATGTATCAAAAGTGACAGTAAACACATTTATAATGTTATAAAAGATTCTATTTCAAATAAATGCGGTTCTTTAAACTTTATATTCATCAAAGAATCCTAAAGAACAAAATGTATTACAGTTTCCGTAAAAATTTAAAACAGAAAAACTATTTTCAACTGTGATAATAATCATAAAAGTTTCTTGATCATCAGATCATCATATTATAGTGATTTTGAAGGATCATGTGACACTGAAGACTGGAGTAATGATGATAAATTCAGCTTTGATCACAGGAATAAATTACACTTTACTATATATTCACATTTTTACTGTATTTTTGATTGAATAAATGCAGCCTTGAAGAGTTTCTTTTTTAAAAACATTAATAAAATCTTAATAATTGCAGACTTGAGTACACATTTGTCATGTAATGGACACTGTAATCTCCTGTAGAATTGTTCCAAATGTCTCATAATCACTCGTTCTTCCTGCAGGAGTCCATTAATTTCCCAGAGGACTTTTCCGAGTATGAAAGTGGGAAGCAGGTGCGCATCATCATTTGACAACATCTCACATCATCCTAGTGGTCGCTTCCTTCACGCACAATCACTACCTAAGTGTTGAGGTAACTTCATCGGGTCCTTATTTCTAAGAAGATGTTAGTTTGTGTACACTATATTTAGGCTAACTAAGACTGCGTCATAACACGCACAGTCTCTCTGTCGCACAGTCGAGAAATGACCGTATAGACAGAAGTAGAAGCTCAGGCAATCGGGGGACGTGGAGGCATAAAGTCAAGAGAGAAGCCCATAGAGAGTTGTAGAGTTGCTTCTGCTGCTCATGGACAGATAATACTCACGATCTCCGGCTCTGTGAGATTCGGAAGGGAATGATTAAGATTTGCACAGCTACTAGATGTCTCACGTCACATCTCCGTCGTCAAGCTCAGTTTGCAGCATGCGCAGTCGCTCAGCCATCAGGACGTGAGTGCTTCTAAAGGGCTTCAGTTTTCTCTGTTGAAATCTATGTGGTCGCTGTGTCCATTTCTTTTACTGTCTATGTAAAAAACGCGTGACATCGCTTAGAGCACCTTTAAAGGATTAGTTCACTTTTAAACAAACTTTTGCTGATAATTACTCGCCCCCGTGTCATCCAAGATGTCCATGTCTTTCTTTCTTCAGTCGAAAAGAAATGAAGGTTTTTGATGAAAACATTCCAGGATTTTTCTCCATATAATGGACTTCAATGGGACCCAAACGGTTCAAGGTCCAAAGACAGTTTCAGTGCAGCTTCAAAGGACTTTAAACGACACCAGACGATGAATAAGGGTCTTATCTAGCCAAACCATCGCTATTTAAAAAGAAATAAAAAAGTTTAAGTTTTATTAGCACAAATGCTCGCCTTGCTCTGTTCTGTGATGCGCGTTCGTGACTCTCCTGTTCGAACTCGTTCATCAAAATGAATGAATCTTTTTTCGAGTCATTTAGTTCATTTCGTTCGTTGAATGAATGAAATGACTCGAAAAAAGATTTGTTCATTTTGATGAACGGGTTCAAACAGGAGAGTCACATGACACTGAGTCCGATTCCCACCCCGACTCAGTGTCATGTGACCCAGTGTACCAAGGTGATCGTGTGGCTGCTGATCCACGACCCGGCGCTGCGGCCGACGGCACTGGAGCTCCTGAAGAGCGATCTCCTCCCGCCGCCTCAGATGGAGGAGTCCGAGCTGCACGAGGTGCTTCAGCACACCATGGCCAACGTCAACGGAAAGCCTACCGCACCATGGTGACCCAGCTCTTCTCTCAGAACATCTCCCCCGTCATGGACTTCACCTACGACATCGACATCCACAAGGTGACACACTGACCACACATCTATTAGCCTGGTTAAACCAGACCCTTCTCAGTCGTAACAGAGTTAAAGGGATAGTTCACTTTGAAATTAATTTTTGATATGTTTTAGCTTACCTCAAGGGCATCCAAGATGTAGGGGTCTTTGTTTCCACAATAGTTTCAATTTTGATATTTTTAGGTCGAAACCGTTCTTGTTCTGTCAGTCATATAATGCAGGTCTATGGGGTCCACCTCAAAGAGCATACACAGAGAAGTCCAAATTAAACATGATTTAATGACTCGTAAACGTAAGTACACATTGATGGCCTAAGACACGAAACAAGCAGTTTGTGTGAGAAAGCGAACAGCATTTATATCGTTTTTACCTCTTGTAAACACAGCCACGTCCAAGTGATCTGAGGTAGCGAGCGCTTCGGTCTTTTCCGGAAAGCACCGGAAGTGATTCCCTCGCGCGTGTACGTCACTCATTGTTTACACAGAACAGAGATTGTAGGTAAGACAGGGTTTCCGCGGGGCATTAAAAAGCATTAAAAGTCATTAAATGGATTTTGTGAAAATTAAGGCCTTAAAAGGCATTAAAAAGCATTAAATTTGATTCTTACTGGCATTAAATTTTTTTTATAGTTTTGAAGAGAATTTTATATAAATTTATTTGAATATAGCCTTCATAATTAATAATTTGTATTTGCTGTCGCAAAATATGTACGTTCGTGTGATAAATACGCGGAACCAGTTTAGTAATTGCTTCCGGCCGGAGCAAAAGTGCCGTGATGCGGAGGTGACGCACGTCTGTTGTACAGCGGTGGACAGGTCTGAACTTTGTAAATAGTACATTGTGTTTAATTTGTTGTTTAATGAATATATGTTGCTAGTAGCGAGAATAGACCCGACTGTTACACGCATGCACTTAAATCGTCCAGTAGCAGAACTTTTGCCAAGCATGTCAGAGGTTTTGGGTTCTAATCCGCAGTAAGAAGTATACATTTTTCCCCTCGTCAAAACCGATTGTTTATTAGTGGTTGTATATCAAGCAATGACATGTTTGTGTGCATTGTTTTGTGATTTCACCGTAACAAAAAGAGAGTCCTCTCCGCAACGGATTGAAGCGCGTCTGAGAGAAGAAGTGTTGTGCACGAGCCGCAACAGAACGCAGGCAAAGAACGTATTTTGTTCTTCTATACTTTTTGACGCAGGGCTCTCAAGTGTCACGCATTGAGCGTGACAGTCACTCGTTTCGGTCTTTTGTCACGCTCACATTGTATTTCTCACGCTGAAAAACTATTTATAATATATTGAATATGCCGCAGCGCCCCAAATGTCTCTGGCCGCGCCGCTCTCACTAGTATGAAACCGACAGGAATCAAGCGCGTCTCCCCTGCAGTTCTTACTATTCAAGCCTGCCACTTATCAGCCAATCAAAAAAAAAAAGAAAGGGTCTACACATTAGCCAATTAGAAAATAGCACTATTGTATCTGGGTAAGATTCAAGATAAGTCATGATCTCCTGTTTTAATGTTACAAAAAATTCACAACTTGTTTGACACAATGGCAACTTGACTGCTGTTAGAGAAACGTTTCCCAGATAATTATCATCAGTTTTAATGAGTGTCTGTAACTTAGTCAACAGTTTTACAGCCTGTTCCCTAACCCTAACCCAACCTGTTCACTGACAACACCTGCTCAGAACAAGTAGTCTAGGCCTAGTCATATTTTCGTCATCGCACGATGACTGACATATTGTCACATTATAAACATTTCTCTCTCCAAATAGGCTTAATAATTTTGCATAGTCGATGTTATAGGTCACTTTTAAAATCATGTCATATTTTATAATTATATCCGGGCCATGGATGCATTAATCATTGCATCTGTCTTTCAAAGATGTCTGGTAATAAGCAATTAATTATGCTCTCATCCGCCCTGAGAGGAAAGCCCCTAAAAAGGCCAGGTTAGAGGATGCTGGCCCAGAGAAGGTGGAGAAACGGGCCCATTAGAGGAGGAGACGGTGCCGGTAGAAGAGGAAGAGAATAAATACTTTGTATTTGGTTGAATTGTCAGTGCCATGTGTCAAATCTTCTCTTTTGCAAGTGTGAGCAATTATTAATAACAACAACAAAAACACTAATAATAATATTACTAATGAAACACCACCATTCCTGCGACCCGTCCTATACGCCGCGAGATGTTTAAAAAATGTGTGGGACAATCGACATGTCCCACCCGCAAATTACACCTATATGTTCCAGAAAAAAAGAGAGATGAAGAACTCCCGCACACTATTATTACTTGCAATTTAAAAATTTTTATTAATACACAACGTTTCGGTCCACGACCTTCATCAGGAGTATGCAAAATGTTCAAAAACATCTCTTTTTAATAATGACATGACCACTTGTTCACAGAACTCCATCTGTAAACAATTAAGCTCATTAGAAGTCCATCATTAGCACCACGTCACAGACAATCACTAATTGTAATGGTTACAACAATCAGTAAAGATAACCATGTAGGTTAACAAGATCATCTAAAAACACATAATCAACAGTCATTTATCAAACAACATCAATTTGTAATTCTAAACAGATGCAACAGTCTGGTTCCTTAATCACTCAAGCTCATTGTAGGTACATAGCAGAAACAACATGTCATTCAAAAAATTACAAAAATCACTATAACATTACATTAAATAGTGCTTCTTCATTCATACCCCTAGGTGCTAAAGTTTGGAGAGTGTAAATCCAAAACAATTCACGTCTCTGTAGGAGTAATTCGATGTCGCCCCCTCTAGGTGGCAGAGTCACTTTCTCAATCCCACAAAATCGTAAAGAAGTAACATCGTGATTCGAACTTACAAAATGTGCCGCAACTGGATAATTCATATCTTTTCTTCTGATCGAACTCTTATGTTCACTGATTCTTTGTTTCAATTGTCGTGACGTTTTTCCCACGTAGCCAATACCATGGCTTCATCTACTAAAACGACTAGTTTGCCTGGTCCTACTATCCGACGCACCTATTATCTGCAGGTGTGCGATGGAGTTTGTTTACTACTCCAGAAAAAAAGAGAAAAAAAAAACATTTTATATATATATATATATATAATATATATATATATATATATATATATATATATATATATATATATATATATATGCATATACATGGTTAGTCATGGGTCGTATATGGCATTAAAAAATTTTAAAATGGCATTAAAAAGGCATTAAAAAGGCATTAAATTTCATTTGAAGATACCTGTAGAAACCCTGGTAAGAAGGCTAATTAAAAGGGTACTAATTTGCGCTTATCCGGGATGTGTAAACCATCGTAAAAGAAAACAATTACAAAAAAATAAAACAATTGTATGAGTGACGTACACGCGAGAGAGATCACTTCTGGTGTTTTCCGGAAAAGACCGAAGCGCCCGCGCCCACTGAACGCGCATCAGTCACAGTAAAAGCAGGAACATAAAGCCCAACATCAGGAGTAAACACACACACACACACACACACACACACACACACACACACACACACACACACACACACACACACACACACATACATCTCAGAGTGGCAAACAAACTCCTGAACACTTTATAACAAGACTGCATTTGTTAACATTAGTGAACACAAACTAACAATGAAGAACACTTCTAAAACATTTATTAATCTTAATATTAATTCCAGTTACAAATCATCAAAACTCTGAAGTACTCTATTAAAGCCAGTCATGTTGTCGATGCACAAGTCTGTCCACACCAGTAGGTGGTGCTGTGCTTTTATTTATCTCTCTGTGTGTGTGTGTGTGTGTGTGTGTGTGTGTGTGTGTGTGTGTGTGTGTGTGTGTGTGTGTGTGTGTGTGTGTGTGTGTGTGTGTGTGTGTGTGTGTGTGGTGTGTGTGTGTGTGTGTGTGTGTGTGTGTGTGTGTGTGTGTTTTTCCTAACTAACTGCTGGTGTTTGTGTGCAGGGCAGCTTTCATTTCAGCACTGCTAAACTCCAGCAATACGTGTACGAGACCGTCACCCGGATCTTCAGACGACACGGTCAGTGCCACACACACACACACACACACACACACACACACACACACACACACACACACACACACACACACACACACACACACACCAGCAGTTAGTTAGTTAGGAAACACACACACACACACACATACACACACACACACACACACACACACCAGCAGTTAGTTAATTAGGAAACACACACACACACACACACACACACACACACATATATTAAATCGACAGAAAACAGGCAAACAAAACAAAATTAATCATAAATAATCGTCAGCGCAGAATTCATGATTCATGAAATGCTGCCGTTACGCGTTTATGAGCACAATAAATATCAGAGGAAATGTCTGGTTGTGTTTGTGTTCATGCTGAATTATAAAGCTGGTATATGTGGCGCTGAAGGGAAGTAAAGATATGATTTCTAATATCCTGTTAATACAAACAGCATATTTTGTTTTATGCTGGTTTCTTTTGGTGATTGCTTTACATACTTTAAAGAAATATTATTCTGCGACAGAAACTGTGTGGATCTCATTTAATTTGACAGCGTCAACCCTAAACACACATTTACACCAAATAAAACAAAAAAACTTAAAGATAAACAGTAGTTTTTAAACTAAATATTTGGCTGAAAATGTTGTAAAAGACATGAAACTACTGCGTGAATCAAATAAATTGCTGAATTTTTTTTTTTTTTTTTGCTTTCTAAATGATCCAGTTTGCTAAACAGAATCATGTTGTTAGTCAATCAACAACTCTGGTAACATTTTGCAGAAGTACTTGAACTTGAAATATCTTTAATGTCCCCTAGGGGGAATTTAGTTCACAGCTGATAGCCAACATATACACATTCACACACAAACAGATAAAAAAACATGAGATAATAAATAGATAAAAACATAAGTAACATGTACCTATAGGTTGTTGAGAAACCCAACAGCTAATGGTACAAATGATTTCAAATATCTGTTGGATCTGGCGCGTTTTCGGTAGGTATACCTCCTTCCTGATGGTAGGAGGCAGAACTCAGAGTGTAGTGGGTGAGTGATGTTAGCCAAAATGGCCATTGCCCTCTGTGTAGCTCTGGCCTTGTACATATGCTCAATACTGTTCAGATCAGTGCCAATTATCTTTCGACATGCTTACAGTTTTCCCCAGTCTGTTTTTGTTAATTACACTCAAATTGCCAAACCAGCAGATCATAGCAAAGGTTAAAATTGACTCAACAAAAGATGAATAAAAAGCTTTCAGAAGGGTTCTATCAACGTTAAACCCATTCAACTTTCTCTGAAAGTCTCTGATTAGCTTTTTTGCATATATAGTCTGTATTGATATCGAAGTTCAGTTTATCATCTAAAATGGTGCCCAAATACTTGTATTGTCGTACCACATCTAACTCTATGCCATTAATCAAAGTTGAAGCTGTGGTTGGAGGATTATGGCGCAAGTCAATACACATATCTTTGGTTTTAGAAACATTGAGTTGGAGATATGAGTCCTTGCACCATGAGACAAAATTGTCCAACACTGGTCCATGGCCCTCCTCGTGATCCTGCAGAAGACTAATTATCACAGAATCATCAGCATACTTAATGATATGCCTTGATTCAAACGTACTCCGACAGTCATTGGTGTAGAGCACAAATAAAAGTGGTGACAGAACACACCCTTGAGGTGACCCTGTTGAACATATGAGGGCCTTAGATAAAGTGTTATTTACCCGGGTCCTCTGTGACCTCATAGTTAGGAAATCAACCAGCCAGCATATTGTACCAGAGTCAATATTAGGAAATTGTAATAGTCTCTGAGCAAGAATATGGGGCTGCATACAGTTGAACGCAGATGAGAAATCAACAAAACACAAGCGTGCATGTGTCTTCTTGCCCTCTAAATGTCCAGTAACAAAGTCCAGCAGTGTTGCTGTGGCATCCTCAACCCCCTTACTTGGTAGATATGCAAACTGCAACGGATCAATCATGCTCTGAGTCATACAAAGCAAACTCCTCCTTACAATACGCTCAAAACCCTTCATCACCAAAGATGTCAGAGCCACAGGACGATAGTCATTCAGCACCTTTGGAGAGGAGACTTTTGCCACTGGAACCACTACTGATTCTTTCCATATCCCTGGGACTTTCCTTTCTGATAGTGAGAGTTGGAAAATAAATGTAAAAATACTGGTTAGAAACAGAGCACAATTTTTAAGCAATCGGCCGCCGATACAGTCAGGCCCCTGGCTCTTCCTTATACTCGTCTGCTCAAGAGTCTTCCAGACATCTGTCTCATCAATCAAAATCTGACTTCCCTCAGCCTCAATTCTGAATTCAGCCAGATCATCATTAAAATCATGGGAGTCAAATCTTGAATAAAACTGATTCAGCTCCTCCACTAAATCAGAGTCAGGTTTGTCAGATGTAGCTACCCTTTTTTTCTTATCACTCATTCCCACCATAGATTTAATCCCTCTCCAAGCACAATAAGCATTGCCGTTCTTTAACTGATCTTCCACCTTGTCCTTAAACTGGCTTTTGGCCAATTTTATTTCATTCTTCACCAACCTCTGAGTCTCTTTTTTTTATGTATATCATTCTGTTGAAAAGCTATTTTTTTCTTATTAAGAGCGTGTTTAAGTTATCTACTCATCCAGGGTTTATTATTGGGGTATAATGTAATCATCTTTGTGGGAATAATCATTTGCTCACAAAATTTAATGTAACTTGTCACAGTGTTTGGATACTAAGTATTTGGATACTACGCTTCAATATGGAAACTATAGTGAATCAAATGATTCAGTGAGTCTTTTTACTGAATGATTCAATTTGCTGAACTGAATCATGATGTTAGGTAATTAAAAAACACTTATTTTGTTTCAAAAGTAGCTGTCTACTACACTACAGAGTATGGACTTCTGTGAGCACTAGATCAATGAATCATTTGAGGAGTCTTTTGAACTGGTTTATTGAAACACATTCTAAATGAGCTCAAATGTTTATGTTGTTAGTTCCGGTTAGTTTCTAACTCATCTTTTCTGTTAGCACTTAACCTCTTAAAAAATACACACACACTACAATTCAAAAGTTTGGGGTCAATCCGACTTTTTTCTTCAGAAATGACACATTAAATAAAGACTTCGAAGTTTTTATTTAATGCGTTTATTTAATGCGGTCCACCAGACCGGTGGACACAAATGAATGCTCGATCAACATAAAAAAGATGGCCACCAACGGGTTTCGATTCTAAATTGCCCTTCAAACTTTTGTTTTTACACACATCAGTTTTACTCTTGACGTGCGAATTAACACAAAGTGGTCAAGCGTCAAACTAGACGCGGTAGACGCGAATTTGTCGCGTTATTCACGTCCGGTGTGAACGCACAGTAAGGCTTCTGCTACTATTTTCCCGCTGGCTCCACTCCTGGCCATGGCTGAGGCAAGGAAAAGTTTAAAACTGCTAAAACAAGCAGGAACGCGTTTGTGTGCATTTCATTTTGTGATTTCACCGGAATGAATAGAGAGTCTCCGCAACGGCGATAGATTGAAGAGCGCGTCCGAGTGAATCCATGACACTGATATTAGTGGACACGAGCGCTCAGCTGGAGTTCAAAAACACATATTAGCGCTAGATCTCTTATTTAAAGGCACACTATGCAAGATTTGTACCTTAATATAACAGCTTCAAATGGGTATCAGGCCGTGAGTGTAGAAACGCTCTGCGTGAGTGGTGTTTACGGCAGTAACGTTAAATACAAGTACTCCACAGCGACTCTAGGGGGCACTGTTTGACAAAAACGGAATTCCTGCATAGTGTGCCTTTAAATAAAGAAATGACTTCATGCAAATGTGATGATTGTGATGTTGTGTGTGTCAGGTGCGGTGCGGCTCCAGACGCCGCTGCTCTTGCCCAGGAACAGGCGTCTGTATGAAGGCTGTGAGACGGCGTGTTTCATGGATCACAGTGGCATGCTGGTGTCTCTGCCGTATGATCTGAGAGTGAGCGTCTGCAATCTATAACTCTCGCATTAATACGCATAAAAATCATCTGAATCAAGTTTTCTAAGCATCTCTCTCTCTCTTCTTCTCTCATTAGCTGGCGTTTGCCAGATTTGTGGCCAGAAACAACATTTCAAATCTCAAAAGGTACTTTGTGTTTCGTGAATTATTGTCCTGAAATTCAAAGTTATGATATTTTTGATCTATTGTTGTATATAGTATGTAGTAGACTCATTAAAAGTCTGTTAGTTATGATTTTTAAAAATGTTTTTCTGCTCACCAAGGCTGCATTTATTGTTAACTAAATACAGTAAATCAGTGAAATATTATTGTAATGTAAATCAGCTGTTTTCTATGTAAATATATAGTAAAGTATAATTTATTCCTGTGATCAAAGCTGAATTTATCATCATTACTCCAGTCTTCAGTGTCACATGATCCTTCAGAAATCACTATAATATGATGATTTGTTTTATGATATATTAACATATGAATTTAATTTAATTTATTTCAGGATAACCTCTTGAGATGTATCATCTCATTTTCAAGGGGGTCCTGCAACATATATATGTACAGACACAAAGGTTAAACACACAGTACATATACAAAAAACATAAACGCAACATAAACACAGACATATATACAAAACAATAACTCACTCACCTGCCCTTACCCCACAATTACCATAGCACACATATATTAACACATAGTCTAAATATAACACAATTTACAAAAAATATAACACAAATAACACCAAAAAAAAACACAAATATAAAAGTTTAGAGTAAGTCAGGTCTTTAAAAAAATTTGAAATTAACACTTATTCATCAAGGATGCGTTAAATGGATCAAAAGTGACAGTAAATACATTTATAATGTTACAAAAGATTTATACTATATTTATACTAAATAAATGCTGTTCTTTTGAATTTTCTATTAATCAAAAAACCTGAAAAATAAACAGTTTCCACAAAAATTGTTTTCAACACTGATAATGATAAATGTTTCTTGAGCATCAAATCATATATTCACTTAGAAAACCGCTGTTATACATTGTAAAAATATAATAAAAATGACTGTATTTTCGATGAAGTAAATGGGTGAACAGCAGAGACATGAGCAAACCTGTGATCGGCTGTAGTTATTAGTACAGTGTGTGTGTGTGTGTGTGTGTGTGTGTGCGTGTGCAGGTACAGTAAGTGTGTGTGTGTGTGTGTGTGTGTGTGTGTGTGTGTGTGTGTGTGTGTGTGTGTGTGTGTGTGTGTGTGTGTGTGTGTGTGTGTGTGTGTGTGTGTGTGTGTGTGGTGAGAGTAAATGTGTGTGTGTGTGTGCAGGTACAGTAAATGTGTGTGTGTGTGTGTGCAGGTACAGTAAATGTGTGTGTGTGCAGGTACAGTATCGAGCGTGTGTTACCGGCCGAGGAAGCTGGATCGGGCTCATCCCAGAGAACTGCTGGAGTGTGCGTTCGACATCATCATTCCCATCAGCACCAGTCTGATGCCGGACGCAGAGGCCATTTACACCGTCTCTGAGGTCATCCAGGAGTTCAGCGCGCTACAGGTACAGTAACAGTTCATCTACAGGTACATGTCTCATATCTATAAAACACGTCTCATGTCTATACGTGTGTGTTTAATAAGCTGTGTCTGGTTTTAGGACAGAAACTACACCGTTCACCTGAACCACACGAGTCTGCTGAAGGCCATTCTGCTTCACAGTGGCGTTCCAGAAGATAAACTCACTCAGGTCTCCAACATACTGTGTGATTCCATGGTGAGAAACACACACACACACACACACACACACCACACTCTCTCTCTCTCTCTCTCTCACTCTCTCTCTCTCTCTCTCTTCCTCTCTCTCTCTCTCTCTCTCTCTCTCTCTCTCTCTCTCTCTCTCTTCTCTCTCTTCTCTCTCTCCTCTCCTCTCACTCCACCACACACACACACAGCAGCTGTGAGATGTGTCTCTGTATGTATAGTTAGTGTGATCAGACTATAAAAGTCTATGAATGCACTTGTTCCTGGAGTTTAAATTGGACTCAAATCTTTTTCTGAGTCGAAACATTTTAAATATATGTCATAATAATAACAGTAAATTATTATTGCTAATTATTATCCCAAAGGCAGTAATTGTAAAATAAACAAAAAATATGAATGATAAGTAACATATTTTCTGGAAAATAAGCGTGCGTGCGTGCGCGTATGTGTGTGTGTGTGTGAGCATCTCTTTCTCCTGCAGGTTCACATGAGCTTTTGCTGTTATATAACCTGGAATATATTTCTCTCTCTTTCACCTTCACACACAGAGTGAGAAACTGACGAAACGAGAAGTGGAAGCCAAATTCTGTAACCTTTCCTTGTCCAGCAACAGCGTAAGTGTCACGATTCTCTGAAAATTCAGCTTTGATCACAGGAATAAATTACACTTTACTATATATTCACATAGAAAACAGCTGATTTACATTGGAATAATATTTGTAAAAAATTCAGTTTTTTTTTCCCACCGTTTTTTTATCACATAAATGCAGCGTTGGTGGGCGGTAGAGTCTTAAAAACAAAAAAAAATCATAATTAATTCAAACTTTTGACTTTTACTGAGTCTACTACATACAGTACAACAATAGATGCAAAAGAATGTTTACTTGAAGTCTTTATGTATAATGCATTAATGACGTATTCATACGTTGCATTGCATTATATCTATTCATAAATAAATGCATTATGATATTCACACTCCTTGTTACATCTCAAATTGCTTGTTTTTCATGTGTTTTAATGCATTCTACTTTCTATAGGAGTGTTCAGTGATTAGATGAGCGATAAAACGTATACCTCACAACAACACACACTTGCGATCGGCCTGATATATAAAGTGTGGTGGAACTGAACTAAAACTACTTGTGATTTTGAAGTATAACTAGTTGTGGTTTAGAGATTTAGAAGTATAACTAGTTGTGGTTTAGAGATTTAGAAGTATAACTAGTTGTGGTTTAGAGATTTAGAAGTATAAACTAGTTGTGGTTTAGAGATTTAGAAGTATAACTAGTTGTGGTTTAGAGATTTAGAAGTATAACTAGTTGTGGTTTAGAGATTTAGAAGTATAACTAGTTGTGGTTTAGAGATTTAGAAGTATAACTAGTTGTGGTTTAGAGATTTAGAAGTATAACTAGTTGTGGTTTAGAGATTTAGAAGTATAACTAGTTGTGGTTTAGAGATTTAGAAGTAAAACTGGTTGTGGTTTAGAGATTTAGAAGTATAACTAGTTGTGGTTTAGAGATTTAGAAGTATAACTAGTTGTGGTTTAGAGGTTTAGAAGTATAACTAGTTGTGGTTTAGAGATTTAGAAGTAAAACTGGTTGTGGTTTAGAGATTTAGAAGTATAACTAGTTGTGGTTTAGAGGTTTAGAAGTATAACTAGTTGTGGTTTAGAGATTTAGAAGTATAACTAGTTGTGGTTTAGAGATTTAGAAGTATAACTAGTTGTGGTTTAGAGGTTTAGAAGTATAACTAGTTGTGGTTTAGAGATTTAGAAGTATAACTAGTTGTGGTTTAGAGATTTAGAAGTAAAACTGGTTGTGGTTTAGAGATTTAGAAGTATAACTAGTTGTGGTTTAGAGGTTTAGAAGTATAACTAGTTGTGGTTTAGAGATTTAGAAGTATAACTAGTTGTGGTTTAGAGATTTAGAAGTATAACTAGTTGTGGTTTAGAGATTTAGAAGTATAAAGAGTTGTGGTTTAGAGATTTAGAAGTATAACTAGTTGTGGTTTAGAGATTTAGAAGTAAAACTAGTTGTGGTTTAGAGATTTAGAATTATAACTAGTTGTGGTTTAGAGATTTAGAAGTAAAACTGGTTGTGGTTTAGAGATTTAGAAGTAAAACTGGTTGTGGTTTAGAGATTTAGAAGTATAACTAGTTGTGGTTTAGAGATTTAGAAGTATAACTAGTTGTGGTTTAGAGATTTAGAAGTATAAATAGTTGTGGTTTAGAGATTTAGAAGTATAACTAGTTGTGGTTTAGAGATTTAGAAGTATAACTAGTTGTGGTTTAGAGATTTAGAATTATAACTGGTTGTGGTTTAGAGATTTAGAAGTATAACTAGTTGTGGTTTAGAGATTTATAAGTAAAACTGGTTGTGGTTTAGAGATTTAGAAGTATAACTAGTTGTGGTTTAGAGATTTAGAAGTAAAACTGGATGTGTGTGTGTCAGTTGCAGACGCTGTATAAGTTCATCGAGCAGAAGGGAAGCTTGCAGGATCTTCTTCCTCTCATGAACTCGCTCACGAAGCAGAAGAGTTCAGCTGTGGCTCAGATGGCGAAGCAAGGCCTGAAGGATCTGGAAGAAGTCCTCGGCCTCCTCCAGAAACTGCTGTTAAACTGCAGGTGTGCGGATCTGTGTGTAATAACAGTCAATGTTGCAAAATTCATCAATTATTATTTTTTAAATGTTGATTAAATTCAGCTCAATAACAGTCATGTTTGCAAAATTCATCAATTTTTTTTTTAATGTTCATTAAATTATCATCAAATATGAAAGATTTTTTAATGTTCATTAAATTCAGCTCAATAACAGTCAATGTTGCAAAATTGATAAATTGTGCTTTTTTAAATGTTGATTAAATTTAGTTCTATAAGTCAATGTTGCAAAATTCATCAATTATGATTTATTTAACAATACTATTACAACATTATTTTCCTGTTATCTCTGTAAAGCTGCTTTGAAACAATCTGTATTGTAAAAAGCGCTATATAAATAAAGGTGACTTGACTTAATGTTGATTAATTTTAGTTCAAGAACAGTCAATGTTGCAAAATTCATCAATTCTATTTTTTTATGTTGATTAAATTTAGTTTAATAACAGTCAATGTTGCAAAATTCCTGAATTCTGCTTTTGAGCTGCTGTGTGTGTGTGTGTGTGTGTGTGTGTGTGTGTGTGGTGTGTGTGTGTGTGTGTGTGTGTGTGTGTGTGTGTGTGTGTGTGTGTGTGTGTTGTGTGTGTGTGTGTGTGTGTGTGTGTGCGTTGTGCTTGTGAGCTGCAGGTGTGTGTGTGTGTGTGTGTGTGTGTGTGTGTGTGTGTGTGTGCTTGTGCTTGTGAGCTGCAGGTGTGTGTGTGTGTGTGGTGTGTGTGTGTGTGTGTGTGTGTGTGTGTGTGTGTGTTGTGTGTGTGTGTGCTTGTGGGCTGCAGTGTGTGTGTGTGTGTGTGTGTGCTTGTGAGCTGCAGGTGTGTGTGTGTGTGTGTGTGTGCTTGTGGGCTGCAGGTGTGTGTGTGTGTGTGTGTGTGTGTGTGTGTGTGTGTGTGTGTGTGTGTGTGTGTGTGTGTGTGTGTGTGTGTGTGTGGTGTGTGTGTGTGTGTGTGTGTGTGTGTGGGGTGTGTGTGTGTGTGTGCTTGTGAGCTGCAGGTGTGTGTGTGTGTGTGTGTGTGTGTGCTTGTGGGCTGCAGGTGTGTGTTGTGTGTGTGTGTGTGTGTGTGTGTGTGTGTGTGCTTGTGAGCTGCAGGTGTGTGTGTGTGTGTGTGTGTGTGTGTGCTTGTGAGCTGCAGTGTGTGTGTGTGTGTGTGTGTGTGTGTGTGTGCTTGTGGGCTGCAGGTGTGTGTGTGTGTGTGTGTGTGTGTGTGTGTGTGTGTGTGTGTGTGTGTGTGTGTGTGTGCTTGTGAGCTGCAGGTGTGTGTGTGTGTGTGTGTGTGCTTGTGAGCTGCAGTTGTGTGCCGGTCTGTGTTGTGTGTGTGTGTGTGTCTGTATCTTGCATCTTGGGGTGTTCTCTTCATCTGGTGTGTTGTGTGTGTGTGTGTGTGTGTGTGTGTTGATGTGTGTGTGTGTGTGTGTGTGTGTGTGTGCTGTGGGCTGCAGTGTGTGTGTGTGTGTGTGTGTGTGCTTGTGAGCTGCAGGTGTGTGTGTGTGTGTGTGTGTGTGTGGCTGCAGGTGTGTGTGTGTGTGTGTGTGTGTGTGTGTGGTGTGTGTGTGTGTGTGTTGTGTGTGCTTGTGTGCTGTAGTGGTGTGTGTGGTGTGTGTGTTGCTTGTGAGTGAGGTGTGTGTGTGTGTGTGTGTGTGTTGTGGTGTGCTTGTGGCTTGGCAGGTGTGTGTGTGTGTGTGTGTGCTTGTGAGCTGCAGGGTGTGTGTGTGGTGTGTGTGTGTGTGTGCTTGTGAGCTGCAGTTGTGCCGGCTCTGTTTGTGTTGTGTGTGATGTCTGATATTCTTCATCTTCTGGAGGAGTTCTCCTCTTCATCTGAGTGTGTGTGTGTGTGTGTGTGTGTGTGTGTGTGTGTGTGTGTGTGTGTGTGTGTGTGTGTTGTGTGTGTGTGTGTGTGTGTTGTTGTAGGTCGTGGTGAATCTGGGTTTGGTCTATAAGGTCCAGCATCACTGCGGGGTCATCTTCCAGTTTGTGGCGTTCATCAGGAAACGGAAACGCACCGTCCCGGATATCCTGGCGGCCGGCGGACGCTACGATCATCTGGTAACACCAACACGACTGCACAAACCTGAGCAACATTTCAATCGCTTAATTATCTCTAGATTTTATTTATATTTCCTTATATATATATATTTTTAAATTTTATATAAAAAAAGTTGTATTATATTTTATTTATGTGCCCCATATTTCCCTATAAAATGATAGTAAAAATATATATTGTTTATTTGCCCTATATTTTATTATTTAAAGAAAAAAGTGCCCTATATTTTCTATATTTTCTATATTTTAGTATTATTTTTTATTTATTTTTATTCTAGTTTTATATTTTATTTATTTGCCCTATATTTCATTATATTTTCTTATTATTATTTAATCGTTGCAAAATTCATCAATTCAGAATTTTGTTTTTATGTTGCTTAAATTCAGTTCAATAACAGTCAAGGTTGCAAAATTCATCAATTATGATTTTTAAGAAATGTTAATTCAATTAATTTCAATAACAGTGTCAATGTTGCAAAATTCATCAATTGTGATTTTTTTTTAATTAAATTATGTGGATTAAATTTAGTTCAATAACAGTCAATGTCGCAAAATTCATTAATTGTGAAATAAATTCATAACTATCTGTAAAGCAGCTCAACAGAAGACGAGAGTGTGATTATTCAGATCAAGTGTGTTTCCTGATTGTCAGATCATGGAGTTTCACGGGCCGACGATGTCGAGTCCAGTCCCGTCAGCGGTCGGCGCCAGCGTCGCTCTGGATAAGATCTGCTCTGCGGTGGCCAATATGGAGGAACCAGTGAGTGTGTGTGTGTGTGTGTGTGTGTGTGTGTGTGTGTGTGTGTGTGTGTGTGTGTGTGTGTGTGTGTGTGTGTGTGTGTGTGAGTGTGTGGTGTGTGTGTGTGTGGTTGTGTGTGTGTGTGTGTGTGTGTGCATGGATATGCAGAAGCAACCAAAAGAATTCTGTATTATGAATTTTTAAGGCCAGAAAATGTCATTTGTTTTTGTCACTTTGTAAAGAAAGACTACACTACTGCACACATATATATTCACACACGCATATCTATAGACTAAACATGTAATAAGCATGTGCACTCCGTCAGCGTTTTCACAGATTCACGTTTTTTAAGTTTGCGCAGAGATGATAACGTTTTTCAACAAAAATGTTAGTGCTTGCACCTTGGAACCGGTTACAAGGTTTGCGTTCTCGAGCACCAAACACTGTTGTGTGTAAATGAACGGTCAGAACACATTAAACATTGCCGGTTAAACCGGTGTCGTGTTAGCGGCTGCTAAGTTAATAACTAATGATCTTTACAACAGAAGTGAATCAATCAAAACTAACTTTAGCTGGACAATAACTTTATTCTTGTGAGCAGTTGCTCATTATCATTTAAAGAGACATGCACTGAAACGGGTCGCTGTGAACACAGCTGTTCTTGAGGAGGCGAAAGGGTTGTTTTACACAAACATTGAGGAGTTTTAACCAAAGTATGTAACAAACTTTACATGAAGACCCTAAAGACTCACAATAACTTGGGCATCTTTGACCCCTTTAAAAGCGCTATATAAATGAACGTGATTTGACTGTGTGTGTGTGTGTGTGTGTGTGTGTGTGTGTGTGTGTGTGTGTGTGTGTGTGTGTGTGTGTGTGTGTGTGTGTGTGTGTGTGTGTGTGTGTGTGTGTGTGTGTGTGTGTGTCAGCCTCCTGTGAGCTCCTGTGATGTTCTGGTGGTTCCCGTGGGTCAGTCCTCCATGAGCAGAGCTGTTAATGTCATTCAGAAACTGTGGGCGGCTGGAGTCTCGTCAGACATCGTCTATGATGTATCGCAGGTCAGTGTTTATATGATGTTCACATGATGTCTGATGAGCCAAAACATACATGTTAGTCACATGACAAGTTCTGAGTAGATGATTGGTGAACGATCAGGGTGTTGATGCAGCAGAAATGGCCAAGGAGAGACTTTTGACACTCATTGAGGTGAATTTTTTTAAAAGAATATCTTGATTTTCTGGGATTTTATCGATAACGATATTTAAATGATAGAAAAAGATAACCCCATTATCTTGAATATTGATGTAATTATTAATGCATGTTAATAGAATGCATTTAATAAATCACACACTTGCGTTCACATTTAAGATAAAACAATGATAATGCCCTGGATGTTTGATTATTAGTGCAGTTCTGCATGAGTGTGTGTGCTAATGATCACATGCTCCAGTTCACAACACTAACAGATCCAATCTCTCTCCACACGCGCTGATGAAGGACATGTGGCCGAAAGCTGTGAGACGGTGCATGGTCCGTTAGCAGAGTACACACACACACCAGTGGCTTTTAGAGGCCAAAACTCAAATCTGAACACAAATCTGTAATATACAGTTGTTTAACCTGGTAACTGTTAGTCTGCTTTTAAACCTAGATCTGCAATTCAGTTTATCACAGAGAGTGACCCCATGCGATGTTTAGTGGAAAAACACCAACTCAATTCATCAATTCAATTCAGACACTCAAAAGTAAAAGAAATAGGTAAAATAGAGGACGAGCTGCACTTCCTCACCGAGTGCAGCAAGTATAAAAACATCAGAGATGCTTATTTCACACAAATAGCACAGATTATACCTCAATTCCAACAAGTGAGCCTCATAAACAAACTTATATTTTGGGAGAGAAAAAGAAGAGTGTATTCACTTGGCAGCGCAGTATGTGTCCTCCTGCCATCATATGAGGGAGAAAGGCTGAACCCTCGTTTCCATTAAACTGCTCTCTGTACTTATTTTTGTTATTATATATATATATATATATATATATATATATATACGGGTAATAATGCATAATATGGAAATGTTTTTTTTGTTTGTTTTTTTATTGTTCACTTTTATTTATCTACATATATGTTTGTATATTACTATTGCTTTGGCAATATTGTGCTATTTTTCACAGTCATGCCAATAAAGCTCATTTGAATTGAATTGAGAGTGAGAGAGATGAGTGAGTGAGTGAGTGAGTGAGTGAGTGGTGAGTGAGTGAGTGAGTGAGTGATGTGAGTTGAGAGAGTGAGAGAGTGATGTAGAGTGAGTGAGTGAGGAGTGAGGTGAGTAGAGTGAGATGTAGAGTGAGAGAGGTGAGGGAGAGATGTGAGTGAGTGAGAGAGAGAGGTGAGAGAGTGAGAGTGAGTGAGTGAGAGAGTGAGTAGAGAGAGTGAGAGAGTGAGAGTGAGAGGTGAGAGTGAGAGTGAGAGAGTGAGAGAGATAGTGAGTGAGTGAGAGAGAGAGTGAGAGAGTGAGAGAGATAGTGAGTGAGTGAGAGAGAGAGAGAGTGAGTGAGTGAGAGAGTGAGAGAGTGAGAGAGTGAGAGAGTGAGATGAGGAGAGTGAGAGAGTGGAGAGAGTGAGAGAGTGAGAGTGAGAGTGAGTAGAGAGTGAGAGAGATAGTGAGTGAGTGAGAGAGAGAGTGAGAGAGTGAGAGAGATAGTGAGTGAGTGGAGAGATGAGAGGAGGAGTGAGTGAGTGAGAGAGTGAGAGAGTGAGAGTAGAGAGAGAGTGAGAGAGTGAGTGAGTGACAGAGTGAGTGAGTGAGATAGGATGGAGTGAGTGAGGTGAGATGAGTGAAGAGTGAGGAGTGAGAGAGAGAGAGGAGAGTGAAGTGAGAGAGAGTGAGAGAGTGGTAGAGGTGAGTGAGTGAGAGAGATGAGTGAGTGAGTAGAGAGTGAGAGAGTGAGGTGAGTGAGTGAGTGAGTGATGTGAGTGAGTGAGTGAGGAGTGAGTGAGTGAGTGAGTGTGGAGTGAGTGAGTGAGTGAGTGAGTGAGTGAGTGAGTGATGAGTGAGTGAGTGAGTGAGTGAGCGGATTGGTCGTGAGGAGTGAGCGAGTGGAGTAGAGTGAGAGATAGTGAGTGAGTGAGAGAGAGAGTGAGCGAGTGAGAGAGATAGTGAGTGAGAGAGAGAGTGAGTGAGTGAGTGAGTCAGTCATTTTCAATGACTCAAGTTAGTCTTTACTCATTACAGAGTTACAGTCTAGAATCATCAGAGCAGTTCCTCACGTACTGAAACACAAGACAATATTATTATTATTCTGTTCGACTCAAAACCACAATCATTAAATCCCTCATGATTTACATCCTTATTACTGGGCGGTTCTTGGGCAGAAGAAGCTTGTGTTGATCGTCAAAACACAATGACTTTACAATAATTTTGACACACTCTTATGAGTGTGTGTGTGTGTGTGTGTGTGTGTGTGTGTGTGTGTGTGTGTGTGTGTGTGTGTGTGTGTGTGTGTGTGGTGTGTGTGTGTGTGTGTGTGTGTGTGTGTGTGTGTGTGTGTGTGTGTGTGTGTAAATGTGTGTGTGTAAATGTGTGTTTTTGTGCCACAGTCACAAGAAGCTCTTCTGGAACATTGCAGACAAGCTGGAATCACGTTCATGGTCCTCGTGTCTGATAAAGAAGGAAATTACCTGAAGGTAAATCTCAAAAACACAATTAATATTCACTGATATTATGAGTTTAACTTCACTGACACTATCAGATAAGAACAAAACTTGAACTGAATTGATCTGAATAATGACACTATTGTCTTCCGGTGAGCTGCTTTACAGCTGAATTTAAAATCATTTCATAATTGATGAATTTTGCGACATTGACACTGTTATTGAACTGAATCAACATTGGAAATTTGTTTCAGAATTGATTGATGTTGCAGCATTGACTTTAATCAACATTAAAAAATTATAAATGATGAATTTTGAAACTGTTATTGTTAATGACTGTTATTGAACTAAATTGAATCAACATTATATTTTTTATAATTTATCAATTTTGCAACATTGACTGTTATTATACTAAATTGAATCAACATTATAGTTTTTATAATTTTTTAATTTTGCAACATTGACTGTTATTGAACTGAATTGAATCAACATGGAAAATTATTTTCATAATTGATAACTTTACATGAATAAGCAGTGTTATATCAGTGTTAATGTAGTAAAGCTGTGTATAGGCAAGGCAAGGCAAGTTTATTTATATAGCACATTTCATACACAATGGTAATTCAAAGTGCTTTACATAGGAGAAAAATAAAATAATCAAAACAAATAAGAAAAATTAAAACAGTTTAGAATAAAAAATAAAATAAAGTACAGTAAAAACAGTCGGACGAACAGTGGCACAGTGCTCATTCAGTAAATGCATAGCTAAACAGAAGTGTTTTGAGTCTGGATTTGAATGTGACTACTGTAGGAGCACATCTGATCTCTTCTGGAAGCTGGTTCCAGCTGCGGCTGGCATAGTAGCTAAAAGCAGACTCTCCTTGCTTAGAGTGAACCCTTGGTATTTCTAGCTGATGTGATCCTAATGATCTGAGTGATCTGTTGGGTTTATATTCAGTGAGCATATCTGCAATATATTGAGGTCCTAGCCCATTGAATGATTTATATACCAATAATAATACTTTAAAATCAATCCTAAATGTAACTGGGAGCCAGTGTAAAGACCTGAGGACTGGTGTGATATGTTCATATTTTCTGGTTCTGCTCAGAATCCTGGCAGCAGCGTTCTGTATGAGCTGCAACTGTCTTATGGTCTTTTTAGGAAGGCCAGTGAGGAGTCCATTACAATAATCCACCCTGCTGGTGATGAAAGCATGCACAAGTTTCTCTAAGTCTTGACTGGAAACAAAGCATCTAATTCTTGCAATATTTTTCAAATGATAGTATGCTGATTTAGTTATTGCTTTGACATGACTACTGAAACTAAGGTCTGACTCTAGAGACACACCAAGATTCCTGACTTGATTTTTAGTTGTTAGACCTCTAGAGTGAAGGTATGCATTCACCTTGAGAACTTCATCTTTGTTTCCAAACGCAATGACTTCAGTTTTGTCTTTGTTTAACTGAAGAAAGTTTTGGCACATCCAACCATTTACTTCATCAATGCATTGGCACAGGGAGTCAATGGGGCTGTAGTCGTTAGGCGATAGGGCTAAGTAGAGCTGTGTGTCGTCTGCATAGCTGTGGTAAGAGATTCGGTTCTTTCTCATTATTTGGCTCATTGGGAGCATATACAGGTTGAATAGGAGTGGCGCACGAATTGAGCCCTGGGGGACTCCGCATGTCATGGATGTCCACTCAGACTTATGGTCTCCTATACTCACATAATAACCTCTCCCTTCTAAGTATGACCTGAACCATTTTAGGACTATCCCAGAAAGCCCCACCCAGTTTTCCAGCCTGTCAATAAGTATGTTGTGATCGACAGTGTCAAATGCAGCACTGAGGTCGAGTAGTACCAGCACTGATAATTTGCCTGTATCAGTATTTAAGCGAATATCGTTTATTATCTTTATGAGCGCTGTCTCTGTGCTGTGATGCGATCGGAAACCAGATTGAAAATTGTCGAAGTAACCATTCAAGCTTAAGAATTTGTTCAGCTGATTGAAGACAACTTTTTCAATGATCTTGCCTATAAAAGGAAGATTTGAGATCGGTCTATAATTGCTTAAGATGGTCTTATCTAGATTGCTCTTTTTCAGGAGGGGCTTGACAACTGCAGTTTTCAGGGAGTTTGGAAAACTCCCAGAGAGAAGTGAGGCATTTACCACTTCTAGGAGATCTGCTTCTAAACTGTTTAACACACTTTTGAAAAAAGATGTGGGAAGTGTGTCAAGGGCGCAGGTTGATGTTTTAAGGTGCTGTACGGTTTCTTCCAAAATTTTGCCATCAATTTCTTCGAAAACAGACATAGTAACTACTTTCTCAGGTAGTGGTCGGATCTGTTGGACCCCAGCGCAACTCAAGGATGAGCTGATCACCTTTCTAATATTATTGATTTTCTCAGAGAAGAAAGAAGCAAACTCACTGCACTTGCTGTCTGAGAGCATTTCACTGGGAATCTGGCTTGGGGGGTTTGTCAGTCTCTCTACAGTAGCAAAAAGAGTGCGTGTGTTGTTTAAGTTGCTGTTTATAATATTCGAAAAGAAAGTCTCTCTAGCTTTGCCTAGTTCCATATTAAAAGCATGGATGCTGTCTTTGTAGATGTTATAATGGACTACAAGTTTTGTCTTCCGCCACATGCGCTCTGCTCTTCTGCATTGTCTTTTCATGTTTTGCACAGCTGTTGAGTTTCTCCAAGGTGCTTTTTGTCTACCACTATTCTTCCTGACTTTCACAGGAGCAATATCATCAATTACACTTTTAATTTTTGAGTTAAAAGATTCAAGGAGAAAATCAACAGAGTCAGCAGATATGCTTGGTTTTAAAGATATAGCCTTCATAAATAGCACACTAGTGTTCTCATTTAAGCATCTCTTCTTGACAGACACAGATCTAGCTTCAATGGCAGGAGAGATCAAAATATCAAAGAAAATACAGAAATGATCAGACAGTGCTACATCCTTAATAACAATTGATGAGATGTTTAGACCCTTACTGATAAGTAGATCTAGAGTGTGTCCCCGATTATGTGTGGGTCCATTTACATGCTGTGTCAGATCAAACGTTTTTAAAACAGTTTTGATTTCTTTTGCCATATTGGTTTCTGCATTATCTATGTGAATGTTAAAATCTCCAGCAATGGCAAAACAGTCAAACTCTGAGGAAATTGTTGATAACAGTTCTGTAAAGTCCTCAGCAAAGGCTGGAGAGTATTTTGGAGGCCTGTAAACAATGATAAGTAAAATACGTGGAGCACCTTTTACCACAATACCCAGATATTCAAAAGATGGGTAATTCCCAAGTGATATTTGCTTACATTGATAGACATCTTTAAAAAGAGCAGCTAAGCCCCCGCCTCTCTTACCCGCTCTGCAAACACTCATAAAAGTAAAGTTAGGAGGGGATGTTTCATTGAGGACTGTTGCACTGCAGCTGTCTTCTAGCCAAGTTTCATTTAGCAACATAAAGTCCAGGTTGTATGTGGTTATTAAGTCGTTGACTAGAAGTGATTTATTTTTAAGTGAGCGGATGTTTAAAAGTGCTAACTTAACAGTCTTACTTTTTGTCCCCACAGCGATCTTAGTTTGGCGTGTAATAGGCACCAGATTAGATGGGTTTGCTGTACGGCTTTTGAAGGCCTTAGATTTTCTATCATGTAATTGAACATATAACGTATAAGGGAATAAAGTGCAGGGATTGTCTGTCTCCTCTTCCCGTCAGGTGAAGTCGTTTGAGAAAGACCGTCAGTCGGAGAAGAGAATTCCCGAGTCGGATCTGCTCGATCACTTCATCCAGAAGAGCCGGATCAAACTCTCCGAGGAGAGAAACAGGCGAGAGTTTTACTCAATTCTCATTAATCGATATCTTAAATCCTAAATCCTGAGACTCGGATCTTTTAATGCTGTTTTCATTTGATGCAAAACTACACTAAATCGATCCTGCCGTTAAATAATCACAATTCTGTCACTTTTATAATGAAATTCAGTCAATAAATGTGTGTTTGTGTGTGTGAACTGATCATCTCTTCCTCTTTACTACTAGTTACAGCAGCAAATAAACATCAATGAACATCAGAAGGTGTTGAAATATACAGAACAACTTATTGAAATCAATCACGTCTCATGTAATCCATAAATCAGTGTTTCAACCGCCAATAAAACAGCTGGAGAATAATAAAGACATTCTGTGACCATAAACTCCATGTATAACTCTAGAGAGGAGCGTTCTGATATATTACATATTCATTATTTTTTAAGTTAACCTTTTCTTCAATATTTAATGTATGTTTGAATAAATAGGTCATGAAAACAAATTGTATAATTTACAGCCTTAAGAGATTTTTTCCTTTAGAAAGTTTGACGTACTGTACCTGTCTGATATATATATATATATCCAAATGAATCCCTATCGAAGTCTAAAATAGAATTGTGAAGTTTGTGTCAATGCCCAGCCGTGGGAAAGCGTGTTTCAGATATCTGATGTTGTTTTCTCTCTCTCCTCTGTCCACCAGAGAGGTGTCCGAGAGCGTTTCTCTGCAGAATCCTAAGGGATCATCGCTGGGAAACTCAGGTACAGCTTCTCCACGCCTTCGGGAAGAAATACACTTTATAAACTCGAACGATGATTCTTCTCATCTTGCTTTTTAAGATTGCTTTGCAAGTTACTGAGCAGTAACCCATTTATTTACTTTGTTCTTCAGTCATATTCTGTTTTAGTTTTTTATCGTTATTGATTATTCAATTTTACACTTTTAATTATATTGTTATAATATATTTTGGGTATTCTTTCAATTGCTATTTTAATCATAGTGTCTATTTTTAATCCTGTTTCTTGCCCTTAATACTAAACCTTTTAACTACTTTCATTAATTAACACTGAAATTAACTTTTGTTTGGAAAATGCAAAACTGCACTTTAAATTGCATTGATTTCTTTGTAAAAGTGCTAAGTAAATACAAATTTAAGGATTCATTCCTTTCTCCCTTTCTTCAAGTAAGGGTTATATCACCAAAATCTAATTTCACTATTTAATTTAATTATTTCATTTTTGTTATTAACTTTAAGAACAAAGATGCAAATTACAAACAATAGGACGGATACAATATTTAAAAAAAATTGAGAGATAATTTTTTAACTAAATGTACATGAATTTTAATAAACTTCAAAGGTTTCAATAGTGTCATTATTCAGCTCTACTTCAATGTTGATTCAGTTCAATAATAAGTCCATGGATTATGAAACTATAAGCAGCTCTAGTGTCGTTTTCCAGCTCAATTCAGTTCAACTTTAATTCATTTCAAATCAAAGTCATTGTACAGTGTCAGAAACGCGTGTCCTCTCACGGCTTTCTGCTTTATTAGTTCATAAAAGCACATTATTGCGCTTAAACCTCGCGAGACATTGAGTTAATCTGAAGCGGTTCCAGCAGATGTTTGAATAAATCCTCATGTTTTGTTGTTTAATTTAATTGCATTATTTTATGTATTTCTACTAACAATAAGAACAAAAATGCTAACTACAAACAATAGGACCGATACAATATAAGTAAGATAAAAAGCAAATTTTGTAATTAAATCTACATGAATTCTTATAAACTACAAAAGTTTCAATAGTGTTATTATACAGGTAATTCAGTTCAATAACTAGTCCATCGATTATGAAACTATAAGCTTGACTTAAGGACATATTTAATAAGATTATGCCTGAAACGGGTTTGGATATTTTATCATATGTTAATTTAAAGAATCTTGTATAATATGACTTGCTGTTTGTTTTTATTGTATTTAAATGATATTTGTATTTTTGTAATTGAATTTTTGCCATGAAAAAGCTTTGACTGCTGACATGGCATTAAATAAAATAATCTGAAACTATAAGAGCTCTAGTCGTTTTCCAGCTCAATTCAGTTCAACATTGATTGATTTCGGACCAGAGTTCAGTGTAATACTTGGCTCTGGCAGATATTATGTTTAAACCTCTCGAGACAGTGAGTTAATCTCTAGTGTTCCTGCAGATGTTTGGATGAATCCTGATGTTCTGGTGTTCTGTGTGTCCGTCAGGTCTGTCCGAGTCTCACGGGAGCAACGGCGGCATGAACGTGAACCTCGTAACGCCTGAGAAAGTGTCCGCCAGCTCGAGACGGAGATACGAGACGCAGGTCTGTGAACACGCATCACACATCTCAACATCTCACATCACGGGAAACACGCTTTCTTCCTCATCTTGTGCCTTAAAGCGATAGATGTGTCCCGCACGTCTCATATTGAGAAAATGAAAATGTCCCGCATTTTCATCAGTCTGTTGGTTTTTAATGATCATATTAAGAAAACGTGCATGTGTTCTTTTGCCTTTGTAAGAAAGCATTTTATTTATTCTTTTTGCGCTGTAGTTTTTCACCTGTATATAACAGCGCTTCATCACAACTACAAATACAACAGCCGGTTTTAAATCCATACAGTGATTAAAAGCACAGGAGTAAACACGTCACTAGTGGGTGTGACAGCTGTCAATCAAAATGCGGAGCTGTGATTCGTTCATGTGTTCCTGTCAGAAAACAAATGGATAATTCAGTAAATTAAAAATTTACCATGCGGCATAATGGCAACATAACCTATTTAATATATTCTTAATATATAAGACTGTCAATGAACTTATTTCATGTTGTTTTATATTTTATTTGTTTTTTATTTATTTAGTTGGATTTTAGTTGGACTTGGTCATAATAGTGATCTGCATGATGTGCTCAGTGATGTTGAGTTTAAATGTGAAATAAACACACGTTATGTTACAATGTGATGTAATGCTGTTTTCTAGAAGAGACTAAAGAATAAAGTATGTTTATCAGCTGAAAGGCAGAATACAAACGTTTTTATTAAGTTAGATAAACATTATATAAGTTTAGTAAGTTTATTTCCAATTTATATAAAAAAGAACATCCGACAAGAAAATGAAAATCAAGTAGACAAATATTACAAATAAATACCTTACAAATATTTACACATCTACTTTGTTTTACCCCAAAGTAATTCACAATGTACACCAATTATTTAAACAAGGAAAAATAGATAAATAATAAAAAAAGAATAAATTATAAATTTCAGAAAAAAGGAAGTAATGATAACAGTTTCAGGTTATGTTTTAGTGTTGCTAACATGTCCCACACAAACTAATAATCGTCCCACATTTGGTTTATTTGATGGTGTTCACCCTAAAAAACAGTCAAATATAAACATGTCATATTTTATTCCCATTTTCTAAACTATAGTGATAAACTGTGATAATGTGAGAAATGTTGAATGTCTGAATAACTGTAGTTTTGACTGTATGTTCCCCTCACAATCACTCACACTCGCTTGTTTTATGAATATCACATTAATTCTACAATCCCAGATCTGCTTTATTACACCTTTCCCCTTGGAGGTTTTCACACGGCATTAAACAGAGAACGTCTCGAGTCTGTGATTCTCTTAAGCATCTTGTTCATTTCAGCTCAATTGCTGTTTAATTTAGCGTGTTGTGTGTGTGTGTGTGTGTGTGTGTGTGTGTGTGTGTGTGTGTGTGTGTGTGTGTGAGTGAGTCTCAGGACAACGGAGACGCCCTTCTGATGAAATTATGATTCATATTTGATGAGCCATAGAAACATGAAGCCCTGCGCTCCACTTTATTACACTGCCCGTCAAACGTTTCAAATAATTAGTATTTATAATGTTTCTGAAAGAGTTTCTTCTGCTCATCAAAACTGCGTTTATTTGATCAAACATACAGAAATATTATTCCAATGTAAAACTTCTATGTGAATATATAGTAAAGTGTAATTTATTCCTGTGATCAAAGCTGAATTTATCATCATTACTCCAGTCTTCAGTGTCACATGATCCTTCAGAAATCACTATAATAGAAAACAGCTGATTTACATTATAATAATATTTCACTATTTTTACTGTATTTTTGATAAATAAACGCAGCATTAGTGCGCAGAAGAGACTCTTGACCGCTGGTGTATTTATGATGAAAGGTCTTTGTTTTCTGTTAATTTTGCATTATGAACATGAACTGATTCTGTTTTTCAGATTCAATCGCGACTGCAGAATCTGAGCAGTAATTTACAGAACAGGAGCAGCGACATCGAAGTGCTGGCTGTGAGTGCATGATGTCATTTCCTGCTGTCAGATCAACACACGAGAGACTCACACTGCAAACTTTACATTAGAGCTCGACCAATGACACAGCAGCATATGTGGCGTTTTTACATGATCGGCTTTGGCTGATATATCACACACACACACACACATTTCTCAGAATTGTAAACAGTAAAAGGAGGCGTACGCTTGTCAGTGAGATTTACATCGTTTGCATATTTAGTTAATTAGTGGTTATGAGGGAATACAGTGGTTACTGCTATTACAGTTACACAACTCATCTAACCCAGAGTTACAGGGTCATATACCACTGTAGAAGTGGAAGCACCTCGAGCACACACACACACACACACACACACACACACACACACACACACACACACACACATACACACACACATCTGATCAACATCACTTACAGAAACAAAATCTGCGCTTATATCAGGGTTTAAAAGCTTCAAAAGTTATTTCCACGTTCTAGTGTTTAGGATAGAGGTCTGCACTCCCGCGGGACCCGCGGGTCGCGACGCAAAACAGTGCGGCGCGGGACAAATTTTGAAAGGTCATTGCGGGAGCGGGCGGGATGATGAGGTGCACTTGCGGGTGCGGGCGGGAGGGAGAATACGCTGCACTCCCGCAAATTAAATATGAGTGTAAAGCAGAGACCTGCACTCCCGCGGGACTACCGCGGGATACAAAACAACTAGAAACAAATAAACCGTTATTTATCTAATGCACAAGCAACAAGGATAACTAAAATAAAAACGATTTTTTTTATTCACAGAGAGGCAAAATGTCTGCACCACATGACTCAGGTGGATTGTTTAGTGCTACAGATATTAGTTCATTATTAAAGAAAGGAACATGCAAAACTACTAAACCAAACAAAGAAAAGTCTGATATTTGGAAATGTTTTAGTAGCCTAGTAGGCCAATGCGACAGCAATGGAAAGCACCTTCCTTTTGCGAGCTGTTACAAATGCAGCAAAATACTCACGTAGGCTACAAGTCTGTAAATTCAGGTCTGAAGTGTCATGTGTGCAGCGTTTTGAAAGACAAACTTCCCTGATGTTTACGGCAAGTCAGTCGAAAGTGTCAAGTGCACTAAAAGATGTAACAACAGAAAAATGTGCATTCCAGCTTCCAGCACAGCATCGAGGGCTTTCACCTATTTGCGGTCGCTCGCATGCTGGAGCAAAAACGGATTAATCTGAAGCCCTCATCAGTGAACGACATGCTATTCCTAAAAAAAAAAATACTAGGCGGGATTTTGCGGGCGGGAGCGGGACGAAACTTGATTGCCGCGGGCGGGAGCGGGAGAAAATAACATATATTTTTGCGGGAGCGGGCGGGAGCGGGACAAAATATTGCGGGAGCGGGCGGGAGCGGGACGGAAAAATCCGTCCCGCGCAGGTCTCTAGTTTAGGAGTAGAGCGAATCAAGCTATTTTTATTTGTAAAATGAATGAAAAACGAATAGAAATGACTTTGAAGTGTTTCTAATTCAACTCGTCGTGTGCGTTAGACTTCAGTTTATTCCTCTTCAAGTCTTAACCTGACTGTTATAAACCCAGAGTTTCAATGCCATATAGATCTGACTCCTGCCCTGTTAACGCTCACGCCGAGCACTTCCTGTCACGCTGAGCACTTCCTGTCACACTGAGCACTTCCTGTCACGCTGAGCACTTCCTGTCACGCTGAGCACTTCCTGTCATGTTGAGCACTTCCTGTTGACTGTGTTTACACTTCATTGAAACTTTGTGTCTGTGGAAATGAGCTCACGATCTGTCATTCGTCCTCAGGTGGATCTGCCCAAGGAAACACTCGTCAACTTCCTGTCCCTCGAGGTTAGTGCCGCCCACGTTCATCATAAACCACATTTCTGTCACGTCCAGCATCTGACCAATGAAAGAGCAGCATTCCTGTCGCGTCCAGCATCTGACCAATGAAAGAACAGTTCATGAGGAACAAACTTGATATTACCCAGAATTATGGGATATTTCACTCTAAAAAACAGACTTTTCCTCACTTTGTGTAACACATCTTTCCCTCGCGGGTCAAAATAACCCGAAGCCCTAAAATTATACTTTTTATTTTGTTCAGAAAGCGTATTTTATTTCTTTTTGATATTTTTTTTTCTATATTTACCTTTATTTGCACATTCCTCACATTCTTTCATCTTTAAATTCAAAATAACTCACAATTTCATGCATAACCTGTTTAACTCAGCTCTAAATATCTTACATTAGGAGTCTTTGACCTCTTGTGGAAAAATAATAATATAAGATGATATTTCATAACTCTTATGGAGTAAATGAGCTGTTCCTCTGGGTCCTAAAGTCAGTTAGCTTCAGTGTGCATTCAGACACACATGTAGACATTCTAAAATAATTTTTTGTAAACTTTTAGCATTTTTAGTTTGAATTTTGAGCATTTTATTCATTCCTAAGGGGGTTGAATTGAGGGAAAACTCCTCAAATCCATTTAATGTTTGTGTGTGTATTTGTGGTTCAAGTGCGATAAAAGTCCTGTGGTCTCCCTCTGATGAACACTCAAATTGTAAAAAAAAAGTCAAATTATTTTCAGGTCAAGACAGAAATGAAACTGAGAAATAAGTGTTTGAGTCAGTATTTGTGTTTTTGAGTGAAGTATGCTAGCCTGCAGTAAAGCACACGGGCTGATTGTGATTCTGAATGATCAGAACACACAGATTATGATGAGATATGAATCATATGTCCGTGTCTCCTCAGTTCGACAGCGAGGAGCAGTTCAACATCAGTGTGAAGACGCTTCTCTCTCGCCTGCCCAAACAGCGCTACCTCAAGAGCATCTGTGAACAGATACACCACCTCAAAATATACAAGAGGTACATTTACATCATCAATGACACATTATCTACAATATTACATAACTGCGGTCTGTTTATTCAGAACTTTATTCAAGAATTAATTATTTCCCAAATTACGGTTTTATATTTTCTCAAATTACGCTTTTTTCCATTTTCATTTTTCTGGATTTCATTTTTTTTTTTACTCAATTTTAATGGTTAAATTAAATTTTAGTAATCAAAAAGCATGTCTATTTGAAATCGACAGTAGCGGAAATAAAACGCGTGTTTATTTTATTGCACTTGATCTATTAGTGAGAGTTTGAGTCATAAATCTCCACTTTATACTTTTATTCATATCTACACTGCTATTCAAAAGTTTGGGGTCGGTGAGATTTGTAATGTTTTTAAATGAAGTCTCTTCTGCTCATCAAGACTGAGTTTATTTGATTAAGAAAATACAGTAAAACAGTGAAATATTATTGTAATGTAAATCAGCTGTTTTCTATGTGAATATATAGTAAAGTGTAATTTATTCCTGTGATCAAAGCTGAATTTATCATCATTACTCCAGTCTTCAGTGTCACATGATCCTTCAGAAATCACTATAATATGATGATCTGATGCTCAAGAAACATTTATGATTATTATCACAGTTTTGCTGCTTCATATTTTTGTGCAAACAAAAATATGAAAAAAACAAAAAGTATTGAAAGTTCAAGAGAAAAGCATTTAATTAAAAAATAAATATTTTGCATTATTATAAATGTCTTTACTGTCACTTTTGATCAATTTAATGCGTCCTTTCTGAAGAAAAGTATTAATTTCTTTAAAAAAATTAAAAAATCGTATTGACCCCACACTCTTGAACAGTAGTGTATATACTCAAGGTTTGTTCATATATCATTCACCTGATTTATACAACATTTTAATCCTAAAAATCATCATTATAAATCCATTTTCTGTGTGTTTTATCTAGTGATAAAGAAGTTTATACAGAGGAGATTCTGGATTTCTCTGTTTTTGAAAAGATTTATGAACATGACTTTATCCAATGTTCATATTTCTGTTCTGGAAATTAGTGCATATTTAATTAGATAAAGCCTCATTTACACATTTAAACATGGCATTTCAGAAAACTTGATATAAAAGGATTGTCTTGATGTACAAATTTATGAGCTGATGATAGAATGTTAATTCTGTTTATTAAAATGTTTACCAGATTCAGCTGTGATGTCTTTAAAATGGTTAATAGATGGACAAAAATCACAAAAGTAGGATAATATACAGTCAGACATATTATATATTGATATATATTGTGTTTATTTATTGACATTAATCATCTCCAGTGGTGTTTTATATGCTTAATATTTGAAACAACCGAAAAAATTCACAGGGATTTAAGACGTTTAAGTACGTTCTTTTAAAACAAATGTTAATTCTGCTTCAGTTTTGTCTCGATATACTCTCGATAACTTTTAAGTTAGACAATATGTCATATATTGTTCATAATGTGTCATGAATCTTCAGTCATGAGCAGATGTGCGTTCATCTGAGAGATCAAGACGTTTGCTAATGATCAGTTTATGATCAGTCTGAAAAATAAAATTGCAAAAAGTTACAGAACTTTAGTTACACAAGAATTTTATGTTTATTGTTAAGTTTACTTTTTAAAAGCTGTTTTTCACTTCAGCAATAATCAATAAGCATTCAGGAATTACCAGTTTAAGTAGGAAATTTAATTTTCAGGTTTATGCTCAAAAAGTGAAAAATGGATTATAAATATAGCGAAAATATAATTTAGTTTAAACAAATACCAAAAAATAAAAAATATTAAAAAAAAAAAACATCAAACTAAAATATAGTACGTTCATTTCATGGCCAAAAATGAAAGAATTTTTTCAGACACGCGAAGATCACCATCTTTTCAAAAAATGTTTGTTTTGTCTTAAAGAATTAGTTCATCTCAAAATGATAATTTCCTAATAATTTCTGGATTTACTTATATATATATATATATATAATAATGGACGTCAATGGACACCAACGTTTTGAAGTCCAAATCAATGCAGTTTCAGAGATCTTGAAGAGCTTCAGCGGCTGAGGAGGAGGCGCATCTAGACAAACCATAGCTCATATACAAAAACATATATATATATATATACTTTTTAACTACATTTGTTGGGATTGAGCTGATCTGCAGCACGCTGGGAACTCAAAGAATGACACAAAGACCTAAATATTAGGGGTGTAACGAGACGCTTATCTCACGAGACGAGACAGACACGAGATTGGGTTCACGAGAACGAGACGAGACGAGATTTTTGCACAATTTTACAGAAATCCTCAATGACAAAATTCATGACTGGAAAAGTATGAAGGTGCATTTTGCAATGTTTAACTAATAATCTTATAAAGTAGACCTGAAATGACATGCATTATGAGTATGAATTATCAAATGCATTGAAAGAAAACACTATACAAGCACTGTAAAAGGTTTTTATTGACTGGCTTTCTCCTGTATGATTTCACGTTAGTCTCTTCAGACCTTACTGTACATTTAATAGCTTTCAGAACTTCTGATTGAGGCTGTGTGTGACATCCTAACTGAACTCTAGAAGTCTTATTAAGTGCAAACAATAAGTGCAAGTGCAACCATAATCAAAGTTAGCACACAGACTCTTTATAATTGTTTTGAAATTGCTGTTTTATTTTGCACCGGCAGTTATAGGGTTAATGCGGTGAGTTCGGGAAAGGCCGGTAGAGAAACGAGCCTGGTGTGTTTGTCTCCACAGTTGTTCTTGCGTTCCGATTATAAGTTCAGAAACAGAGCCTCTTGTCTGTTGTCTTTAAGACATTACAGTACTCTCTCAATATTCGAAGTGCAAACTGAGACGATAGCCGTAAATAAACAGTCCAGAGATGGGTATTGGAAGACGGACTAGTGTATGTTCGCAGCCTAATTTGTGCGCAATGCACATCAGTGAGCTTGTGTTTTACTTTCACTATCGTGATCACGCATACTCTGTGTATAGCAGCGGTGCTGAGCGTGCATTATACAACGATAAGATCAGACGTTTAGTCTATGTTGCGCAACGAATCCTCCGCCATCCTCACGTGATCAGTGAACTGTGATTCGTGCTGCACTGATCGCAACGGCAACTCGTGCTGGATGAGCAGAGCAGACTTTTACATTAGTTTCTAATGGTTTTTATTTATTTTTATAAAAACAACAAAACGATAGTTTAGGCGAATGTGAGTGTAGCGGTGGAATATTCCATGGTAATAGAAATCGCGAGACAGCTTTTCACTCGACGGGAAATCTCGTCATGTTTTAGTCTCGCGAGATCTCATGGCACGAGATCTCGTTACACCCCTAGTAAATATGTCATTCAACATACAATACAATTTGAGCTATCCTCCTTCGCACGGTCGCTGTGTAAACAGTGGGCGGTACTTCCGCCGGCGACATCGAGCGTGAGCTTTCAGCGTGCTGCAGATCAGCTCAATCCCAACAAATGTTAGTTAAAAGTATATATATATATATATATTTTTTTTTTTTTTGTAAATGACTATATGGTTTGTCTAGATGCTCCTGATAACTGATAGATGTATTGACCTGAGACGTCTGATAATGGCCAGTATGATTGACGCTGTTGTGTTTGTGTGTTTCAGGGTCGCTGTGGTCGTTCTTTACAGTTACAGAGACGATTATTACAAGATCCTCCTGTGACGTCTGCAGTCGAACCAACGCTTTATGATGTCTGCAGTCGAACCAGAGCTTTTTCTACAGCCGATTCAATGCCAAAGCTTGATTAAAGGGCCAGTTAAATCGATCAATCACCAAATACTGAAATCACATCACAAAATACTGAAATCACATCACAAATACTGAAATCACAACACAATACTGAAATCACACAACAATATGAAATCACCCCACAACAATACTGAAATCACACCACACAATACTGAAATCACACCACACAATACTGAAATCACACCACACAATACTGAAATCACACCACACAATACTGAAATCACACCACACAATACTGAATCACACCACACAATACTGAAATCACACCACACAATACTGAAATCACACCACAAATACTGAAATCACACCACACAATACTGAATCACACCACAATACTGAAATCACACACACAATACTGAAATCACACCACACAATACTGAAATCACACCACAAATACTGAAATCACACCAAAATACTGAAATCACACCACACAATACTGAAATCACACCACACAATACTGAAATCACACCACAAATACTGAAATCACACCACACAATACTGAAATCACACCACAATACTGAAATCACACCACACAATACTGAAATCACACCACAATACTGAAATCACACCACTACTGAATCACACAAATACTGAAATCACACACACAATACTGAAATCACACACACAATACTGAAATCACCCACCAAACTGAAATCACACCACAATACTGAAATCACACCACACAATACTGAAATCACATCACACAATACTGAAATCACACCACAAATACTGAAATCACACCACACAATACTGAAATCACACCACACAATACTGAAATCACACCACACAATACTGAAATCACACCACACAATACTGAAATCACACCACACAATACTGAAATCACACACACAATACTGAAATCAACAAATACTGATCACCACAAATACTGAAATCACACACAAATACTGAAATCACACCACAAATACTGAAATCACACCACACAATACTGAAATCACACCACACAATACTGAAATCACACCACACAATACTGAAATCACACCACACAATACTGAAATCACACACACAATACTGAAATCACACCACACAATACTGAAATCACACCACACAATACTGAAATCACACCACACAATACTGAAATCACACCACACAATACTGAAATCACACCACACAATACTGAAATCACACCACACAATACTGAAATCACACCACACAATACTGAAATCACACCACACAATACTGAAATCACACCACACAATACTGAAATCACACCACACAATACTGAAATCACACCACACAATACTGAAATCACACCACACAATACTGAAATCACACCACACAATACTGAAATCACACCACACAATACTGAAATCACACCACACAATACTGAAATCACACCACACAATACTGAAATCACACCACACAATACTGAAATCACACCACACAATACTGAAATCACATCACCAATACTGAAATCACACCCATACGAATCAATCAACAATCTAATCACACCACACAATACTGAAATCACACCAAGTCTGTCACACCATACTGAAATCACACACACAATACTGAAATCACACCACACAATACTGAAATCACACCACACAATACTGAAATCACATCACACAGTACTGAAATCACACCACACAATACTGAAATCACACCACACAATACTGAAACACACCACACAATACTGAAATCACATCACACAGTACTGAAATCACACCACACAATACTGAAATCACACCACACAATACTGAAATCACACACACAATACGAAATCACACCACACAATACTGAAATCACACCACACAATACTGAAATCACACCACACAATACTGAAATCACACCACACAATACTGAAATCACACCACACAATACTGAAATCACACCACACAATACTGAAATCACACACACAATACTGAATACACCACACAATACTGAAATCACACCACACAATACTGAAATCACACACACAATACTGAAATCACACACACAATTCTGAAATCACATCACCAATACTGAAATCACACCACAAATACTGAAATCACACCACACAGTACTGAAATCACACCACACAATACTGAAATCACACCACACAATACTGAAATCACACCACACAATACTGAAATCACACCACACAATACTGAAATCACACACACAACTGAAATCACACACACAATACTGAAATCACATCACGCAATACTGAAATCACACCACAAAATACTGAAATCAAATCACACAATACTGAAATCCACACACAATACTGAAACCACATCACACAATACTGTACAGTCCAGAACTGGAGGAAATAAAGTATTTTCCCAAACCCATTGTCTTGATTTTTTTCAAATGGCACATATACAGGTTTAAGTTTTGACCGTATTGCTCATCTCTCAGAAATTTAACCCAGAAGTTAATTATAAGTTGTGCTATAATATTTATGCAAAAGATCTTTAGTGTCAATGTACATCAAATGTATATATCATTTGTTTTTTTCCGAAACAGGGATTCAAATTATAATTTCTTTGCTCGCCCAAGGCAACATTTTAAACTTTTTATTTTATTATTTTATTTACAACAGAACACACAAATGAAATAATCAGATTTCAGGCAGGACTAACTCACAGTAATCTCACTTTCAAAATGCACTAAAACTACTTCATCATGTCTCAGATCAAACATTCTTCATCACGCTAGCAAAGGCTGACACACACGCACCCCACACACACACACACACACACTTTATCACCCACAAAACAATGAGCTAAACACACTAACAAAATGAGCGTTATACAGTGTGTTCTTCTGTAACACACACACACTACTGTTTATAATCCACTGTAATATGTGTTAATGATGAATCAGACATGATGATGCTTCAATATATTGTCTTTTTTTCTTTTGCACAGAGTAATTCCACAATACAGTCATTTATACACACACATCCACCGATACAGACACAGGAGTCAGCTGTTTTTTATAGCATTTCATTTTTAGATTCGAAATATTACAATATTACTGTAGAAATGTAGCGTCATATTCAGTTTAGTATGATGTTATAGTTTTGAACATAAGTTTACCAGTGTTAATAACAGTGTGTAAGTGCAGATCGGCCTGTAATACACAGAGTTCGGCTGGTTGTTGTGTCGAAGTGAGAACAGAATTACTGTAATCTGAAAGATGTAGTTATTGAGGCATTTTGTGCTGAAACAATGATAAATGATCCTCAGTTTCTCCTCATATACTTCTGTTGTGCTCACTGTGTGAAGAGTGGAGAAGAAGTGACCCAAGTATTGACAAATGTGTCCTAGCGACTGTAAAAACCGAATCCTTCTTAAAGCTAAAGAAGTTATTCAGCCTGAGTTTCTGACACGAGAATATTAATCTTCAGATATGAGGTTTTTACAGCAAGAAATGACTCGGGAGAAGCGACACGGTTCACACAATTCATTTTTATTTCAAAAACAGGTGTTCATGTTACAGCCGAACAGATACAGGGTCATCGACACGTGGCAAAGGTCAAATAAATACACTCTGATATAAAGCAGACAGACGTTTACAGAATCTGCACAGCAGCTTTGGGTTCAGACCAGACACCAACTACTGTTTAGTATTAATAAATAAATGTGAAAAAATAAATAAGATACTTTCTTCTACTATTTTTTTTATGTTTTTTGTACATTTATCAAACTGCATTCACTCTAACCCCCCTCTAAACGACATGTGATTCATTCTAGACTAACACACAATCTCTAACAAACCGTTGTTCTTTTGGATAATATGATATCAAAATCACGTTAGCCGCATAAAACGATGCTAATAACGTCACGCTAACGTCTTACTCGGTCCATCGACTGAATCTAAACTGTTCTGAATTTCATCAGTATGACATCACAACCATAATTAACATATGACAGAGTTCAGCCAATCACAGCAGAGATCATTTACATGTCTCTTAAAGATACAGTATCAAAAAAAAAGTCTGTCAGAGCAAACAAAATGTTAATGTAAATAATTTCTACCTTTTTTTGGCGCCAAAAAACTTAGAAAAGAACTATAGAATTTGGAAAGATATAAAAAGGAAGAAAAATAGCATACTGAGCAAATAATGTAAAGTTTTGAACAGTTATGAATGGAAAGGGAATTCCCTTGTATGTAAACTAGTTTCGCTTTGAGAAATAAAGAGGATATCTTGGTATTGTGATGCTTGTCATGAAGGTTTGGTTCAGTTTGTTCATGTTACGAACACACGGGAATGTCTCGCTTCATCGCGACACTAGTCTTAAAGGATAATTCTGGTATTTAGCACTTTGAGTCTATGTTCTAGTGTGTTTTGGATGACTAGAGTGGTGGACACAGAAATGTTGACGATGGGTCCTGTCTCGACTTTTTAGACTCTTTTAGAATCGCCTCTGAGCGCTTCAGAGTGGCTGTCTATGGGCATGCACAAACATGTGCTTAAAACAACCCAACGTTCGTTTTCAAAACTGTGACACTCACCGAGTGGTTAGTGGTGTTTGTTGATGATTAAAAACAAATATATCAGCGCAATGTATGATTTCAATCCGTGTTATTTGCTATAGTGGAACTATTTTTCAGATTCCTCACAACCGCATTAAACTTCCGCTGGATATTTGAGTCTGAAGCGTTAGCACACTCCCGACCACTTGATGGCGACAACCACTTTGCTCACGCTAGCCTTCTGAGAGACGGAGAACCGAGCGAAAAGACTACAACCCAATGTAAACAGACCCTTTCCGTCTCCGCTAGCGCAGTAATATCAGCCAGCACTGAGTCCTCCAACAGACATCAATGCGATTTTACAAAATGCCAAATAAAACAGACAGAAACTGTATTTCGCTACGCTACTTGTTTTGGATACATCAACGAACACCACTAACCACTCGGTGAGTGTCACAGTTTTGAAAACGAATGTTGGGTTGTTTTAAGAACATGTTTGTGCATGCCCATAGACAGCCACTCTGAAGCGCTCAGAGGCGATTCTAAAAGAGTCTAAAAGTCGAGACAGGACCCATCGTCAACATTTCTGTGTCCACCGCTCTAGTTCATCCAAAACACACTAGAACATAGACTCAAAGAGCTCAATACCCGAATTATCCTTTAAGCGTGACTAGCGATAACCTAACAGTAACACGTATAGAACTGAATAAACAGAGGTCAGGAAACACACAGTCCTGTAAGGCCTCAGGATATCTATCCGTGTGGATTTGCACAATGCTAATAATCTCGTCGCGGATCGACGCAGAAACTCCACGTCCATGAAACTCGTCCTCGTTGACGCGCAATGAAAACATTAAAGCATGAAATGTCAAGCGTTTCACAACACTCGGGTCTTCTCCCGCTGGAGAACGAGGCTCCTGGCGTGTTCTCCGGCTCAGACGCGGTTAGCATCCGCTAGCCAGTTTAGCGCGCGGGATTGTGATCCGCTCCGGTTCCGACGGGAAACTCCCGTTCCTCGAGCTCTGGAACTTGTTCTCTTTGGACGACGGCTCCATGTAAACCACAGAGTTCTTGTTCACGTGTTTCTTCAGGATCACCGTCTACGGGAAAACAGGCAATATTTGGTTTTTATGCAAAAGAAATTTCACTCAGACTTGATTAGCTATATTTGGTAGGGATGCACCATATATCGGCCACATTATCGGTATCGGCCGATATATGACATATTTAAGATTTTATGATCATTTTATGATCATTTTATTTTTTTGTCTGAATATTTAATTGCCCTGTAAAGCGACTTTCGTGAAAAACGCTATAGAAATTCAATTTATTATTATTATCATCATCCATTTTTCATCAGGCCGACAAAGAAAATGTTGCAGATTTATTAAAGCATATATTAATGTATTATTTCCTTCAGCTGAGACTCTTCAGATGTTCAACATGATGCTTTTAAATTGCTTGAAATATGATTGAAATACTTCAAAAAAGGAAAATACAGTTAAAGTGCAACATGTGCAGTACGTCTGTCATACACTCTAAAAAATGCTGGGTTGTTTCAACACGTTTGGGTCAAATATGGACAAATCCAGCTGTTGGGTTTAAAAATGTAATTAAAAATTGTAATATAAAGGCTGGGTTTGCCCATATTTGACCCTAACATGTGTTGAAACAACCCAGCATTTTAAGAGTGTATCGGCTATAATGAGAACATCATAATTGTGTGTTTGGGTCGTGGCTTTTAATGATGAGACTTTTTGTAATCAGGCTCTTAAAAAATTATATAAAAATTTGGATTTAGATTTATCGGCCGATATATCGGTTATCGGTTTTCAAAAAATATATTATTATATAAGAATTATTGATTATCGTATTGGCCACAATTTTCATATTTGTGCATCCCTAATATTTAAAAAAAATAAGAATAATTTGTATTTGTATAGTGCATTTCACACTTGTTTGATTCATGTTAGTGTTTACCGCCAGCATTTTTGATCATTTTCACAAAATGAATATTTTGTTGTATGTATATCTGAACATGCAATACATCAAATGAAAAAAAAAAAACACTTTAATTCAAGTTTCATGCATTCTTTTGTGTATCAGCAGCTGAGTGTGGGCAGGTTTTATATAAATGTAAAATAAAGCAGTATTTGGAGAAAGTGTGCGCACCTTCTTGGGCGCGCTGTAGCAGGACATCTGCCCCCAGCGGCTCCTCTTGTTCACCAGGACGGCCACCATCAGGAAGATCACCACGGCCACCAGGATGCCGGCCAGAATCCAGGCTGCTGATTGGTAGATGAGCGTCTCCGTGTGACCCGGGAACTCCTGCGAGAGTCCTTTACCGTCTACACAAGAGAACGCTGGCGTCAGAGAGCATCGATACAGGAACATGGCAAATGTAAAATTAAACAAACAGTCATAAACATTTTAATAAATAGATTTAAATAACAATTCATGAAAATTTAAATACCTAAAATAAAAAATTTAATTAAAATTAATAAAAAAGTAGCTACTAAAAATGCATACATTTTAAAATAAACCAGTCAAATTAAAACACTAAACATAAATACTAAAAAAAGGTAAATTAAGTATTTTTTTTAATTAAATCAAAATAAAACTCATTAAAAATTAATCATGAAAATTAAAATAACTACAATAATAAAATAAAATAAAAACTACAAATAAAACACAAAAATCTAAAACTAATATAGATAATAAAAAAAACGATAAAAAAGTACTAAAAATTAAAAGTGTTTTTATTTTATTAAAAAATGATTTACTTACTAAAAATAAATAATAAAGATGCAAAATTTATATATAATATATAAAATAATTTAATAAAAATAAATGTCAAATTAAATTAAAATAAAACAGTTACTTGAATGAATCATGAAAATATAAAATAAATAAACTAATCCACAAATTAATACTTGATTGTCAATATTTCCAATGCTGTATCATCTGATCAGTGTAAATGAAAACAGCTCTGATCTCGGGTCTGGTGTTCTCATGACGTCAGTGTTCATGACGGGGTGTGTGTGTGTGTGTGTGTGTGTGTGTGTGTGTGTGTGTGTGTGTGTGTGTGTGTGTGTGTTGTGTGTGTGTGTGTGTGTGTGTGTGTGTGTGTGTGTGTGTGTGTGTGTGTGTGTGTGTGTGTTGTGTGTGTGGTGTGTGTGTGTGTGTGTGCACCTGTGACAGTGAAGAGTGTAGGACTCGCGCTGGTTCCTAAACTCCGGCCTTCGGCTTCGGCTCCTGCGCTCGACACCAGAACCGGCTCTGACGTCGTGGAGATCTCTGTGGACGGGGAACCACACACACACACACACAAACACACACGTCAAGAGAGGCTCATCAATCTCCTCCGCACACGCACAGCTGTTCATGTGAAACGCAGGGTGTGTGATTTATCCCGTGATTCCCACTCCAATATTTCCTCAGGGAAAAACAAGCTCGACCCAACACCAACACAGAGAAAGATGGAACATGGAGGGCGAACAATGCCGGGCTTTCCCCTGTAAAGGAAGCGCTGACGGAGTGATGCGCTCAGGACACACGTGTGGATGCGCGGATACCGAGGAATGTTTTCCTTCAGTCCGTCAGAGCGGCGGCTGATCGATCTCAGTGACGATACACGTGTTTAAACCGCCAGTTACGGAGTGTGTTGTGTGTGTGTGTGTGTGGTGTGTGTGTGTGTGTGTGTATATATACCCAGGCACTGTGGACAGCACTGGCCTTCCTCAGCACAGGGACTCTGCAGGAGAGAGTGGGACAGGTCTGGAGAAGCGTGTGTGTGTGTGTGTGGTGGTGTGTGCGTGCGTGTGCGTGTGCGTGTGCGTGTGCTGTGGTGTGTGCGTGTGCTGTGTGTCGTGTGCGTGCGTGCGCGCGTGCGTGTGCGTGCGTGTGCGCGTGTGCGTGTGTGTGTGTGTGTGATACCCAGGCACTGTGGACAGCACTGGCCCTTCCTCAGCACAGGGACTCTGCAGGAGAGAGTGGGACAGGTCTGGGAGAAGCGTGTGTGTGTGTGCGTGCGTGTGCGTGTGTGTGTGTGCGTGTGCGCGTGTGCGTGTGTGTGTGAGTGAGCGTGTGCGTGTGCGTGTGCGTGTGGTGTGTGGTGGTGTGTTTGTGTGTGTGTGTGTGTGCGTGTGCGCGTGTGCGTGTGTGTGTGTGTGTGTGTGTGATATACCCAGGCACTGTGGACAGCACTGGCCCTTCCTCAGCACAGGGACTCTGCAGGAGAGAGTGGGACAGGTCTGGGAGAAACACTGAACGGCTCCGTCTCTGCAAGTGCAGCTTCTGCAGGCGTCGCTCCTCCACGAGTCTCCGGACAGCAGGATCTCTCCAGCGCTGGACACACACTCCTGACCACTGCTGTCCACCGGCTCCAGCGTGTCCTCTGAAACACACAACATGATCACACACACACTCCTGACCACGGGCTCCAGCGTGTCCCCTGAAACACACAACATGATCACACACACACACACACACACACACACACACACACACCACACCCTGACTACTGCTGTAAACGGGCTTCAGTGTGTTCTCTGTGCAGAAACACACACACAAACACACACACACACACACACACACACACACACACACACACACACACACTCCTGACTACTGCTGTAAACGGGCTTCAGTGTGTTCTCTGTGCAGAAACACATGATCACACACACAGACATGCACACATGGGCTCCATTGTGTCCTCTGAAACACACAACATGGTCATGCTCTCACTGCAGGAACACACACACACACACACACACACACACACACACTTGTTTGCAGGTAAGAGGCGAGCGTGACGGCCAGCGGAGCGTCACACACACGTGTTTCTTGCCCTGCGGTTCACACGTAAAACCGTCCGCTTCGCACCAGTGGCTTTACTGACAGTAACTCAGCTTTTGTGTGTGTGTGTGTGTGTGTGTGTGTGTGGTGTGTGTGTGTGTGTGGTTGTGTGTGTGTGTGTGTGTGTGTGTGTGTGTGTGTGTGTGTGTGTGTGTGTGTGTGTGGTGTGTGTGTGTGTGTGTGTGTGTGTGTATGTGTGTGTGAAGCACATGTTCATGAAACACACACCATTAACCAGTGCCGGGTGAAGAGTCAACTTCTTTCCATTTGTTATTCAAACTTTCATATAGTTTGCAGATAATAGAGTTTTTTCTATAAAAACAATCAAAATAAAACACTTTATAAGAATGAAAATTCTAATAAATACATAAATCATTTAAAATAAAACAATTACTTACATTTTATTCATAAGAACTGTGAATGTGTCGTTAAATTACTGAAATGTTGACTTCTTTTTATTACATATTATGTGATCCTAAAGCACTTAAATTAAATAAAAAATTAAAAGATGAAACATGTACAATTAAAATGGGAAACAAATAAAACCCTAACTAAAAATTAATTAAATCATAAAAATTTTAAATTGGAATAACTTAAAAATAAAAACAAATCAAAATTAAGCACTTACTAAAAATTAATTACATAACAAATACATAAACTTATACTAAATGGGTTAGGTAAATGTAAATGTACAATTAATAAATATTTAAAAATATATAAAGAAATCTAAATAAAACAAAAAATATAAAAATCATTAGAATGTAAAATTTAAATAAATAATTTAAAGTAAAACAAAACAAATCTAACTATTAATTAATTCATTCATAAAAAACAATTATGTTGTTAAATGACTGAAATATTAACTTGTGTATTAAATTTTTAATTTTATTATTTAATCTCTATTATCAGTAAACTACTTTTTCTATTCTATTTCTATTAAATATCTAGTTACTGTAAGTCATGAAACTCTAGAGCAGGGGTCGGCAAGTAACTTTGGCCGCGGGCCAATATTTTTTTTAGCCAGTAGATGGCGGGCCAGCTACACGGAGTAGGCCTATGGATACAAATTAAACCGCTTAAAATACCCTCTGTGTTCACCCGCTTTATATCCCGACCTGACGGGTCCGCAAAATTTAGATCTCATTTCCAGAATCTCTCATTCAAATGTGCACTTTCTGTAAAGCTGCTTTGAGACAATGTGTATTGTGAAAAGCGCTATACAAATAAATTTGAATTGAATTGAATTGAATTGAAATGTCTCTAACGGAAAGAGAGAGATTAAGTAGCCTATAACAATTATAAATGCTATACAAAAATTGTGTTCGTGTCAATATAAATATTTATTAGCCTACTGTCAGCAGAGAAAAAAAATGTCACAGAAAAAAAAATTCTGAAATATAAATAACAAATTAAATAGGGCAAGGCCTATCACTCAAATCACTCAAGCAACATACACACGTGTAACACGGGTTTAAAACAATCACATACAAACGTAAAATATGCATATTTTTAGGAACATCTAAAAAAATATTTCAAGTATTATTTCAAGTATATATATTTCAAGGCTGTATTTCAAGTTGATAAAATAATTAAAAATCCACATTTATTTGTGCCCACGCGCCACGCCCTCCCAGGACCTAACGTTACTACTTTCACTTTTAAAAATTCCTCATAACCGCACGCGCGATGCCGCGATCTGCAGTTGTCGAGATGGATGCTGAGGAGTTGAAGAAAAGAATAGCTAGTGTGGATTGTAAAGTTGTCGACAAAAGTCATCAAAAATCAAGTCCAGTGTGTGGGAGAAATTTGGAGTTATCTGAAGAAAATATTGTGAAAGACTTGCTGCATGCATTTTCTTGTTGGATAGCCGCAAATGTGGAACTTCATCGCTGAGGAAGCACGCAGATAACTGTGGTAACAAAGCAGTTCTATCAAACACTATTTTTCAAACTTAACACTGTTAAGTATGTGTGGTTTGCAGATCAGCCGTTCATGCGAGTGTTTGAACCCAAAATTGTCAGATGTAGGCGCGCGGCTACGGCTTATCTCAAGTAGTGGAATAGTTTTGTGCAGCATTTAGTGCAAATGTTTTTTATCAGGTAATACATATTATTTATCAGTGTGTTATACCCGAATAAATAATAATGAAAAAAAGTTCAAAAGTCGGACTGTCAGCGAATGAGACTTACAGGAGAGCATGATTGCTATTCACACCCTTATTAAAATGGCTGTAATCTGTTACCACAATAGTACTTGATCTGTTTAAAATGATTTCATTCGTATATGTCTGATAAGGTGTTAAATTAAGATTCAAAATTAAAATTCGTCTATACCCGTTCTTCATTCTATTTTTGATCTGAGCGCACAATCAGAAAATCGGAAAACAAGTCGTTATTCGTTTTTTTTTATTTTAGTTCAGGAAATAATGGAAAAACAAGTCGTTTTTTATTTTTGTTTTTACTTTGAAAAAAAAAAAAAACGATTGAACGAATGATACATGGTGCCTGTTTGTAAACCATTATTGTAAAATAAAAATAGGCTGATGAAAAAAAAAAAAAACGGAATTCCAAAATAATCCGGCGGGCCAGAACATATTGCTGGCGGGCCAGTTTTGGCCCGCGGGCCGCCTGTTGCCGACCCCTGCTCTAGAGAGCGCAGGTTGATCGCCTGACATTCACTCCGCAAGCAATCGCATTATTGCCGCATGGCGCAAGATGATTGGCTAATGCTGATCCTGCGGCCAATGAGATTGCTTGCTCAACATTTAATAGTCTGGCTCATTGTTTTCTGTCAGCAGATTTCCTCTGAACCCCTCCACCTCCCCAGCTCCACCTGCCTAGATCTGCTACGGGGTTTATGTTCGTGTGTGTATGATCTGCGATCCGGTACCTGGGCAGACGGCGCAGCAGGAGTCTTTGCTCTTGACGGCAGCGTGACAGAGAAGCGGAGGACACACTTCAGCGTCGCACAGCACTCGTCCCTGTCGACATGTGCAACGCGTACATTCATCCAGACTCCACGTCTCTCCTTCCACGTAGAGTTCTCCACCCGGAGCTCGACACACCACCAGATCCATTCCCTCCGGCTGCCCGCTGCCCGACTCGTCTGCTTCACACACACACACACACACACACACACACAGGATCATGTGACACTGAAGGATCATGTGACACTGAAGACTGGAGTAATGATGATAAATTCAGCTTTGATCACAGGAATAAATTACAGTTTACTATATATTCACATAGAAAACAGCTGTTATACATTACAATAATATTTCACTGTTTTTTACGGTCAAATAAACGCAGTCTTGATGAGATGAGGTTTTTACCTATAGTAGTTCTTTGTACCATTAAAACATCCAGCAAGTTTCATAGTAAAAAAAATCCACTTCATTATATTTAATCAAGCTCCAAAAACATCTCATTTTGATATTGCAAGATTTGACATCGCGAATACATTTGCATATGCCCGCCTCCCGAGTAAGACATCGACGAATAGTAATACATCACACCATAGGCCACACCCACTGTCACCATAGGCTCCGCCCACTGGCGTTCCGTATCTTAATATCTTATCTTTTTCTACACTGGATGTGAGCGTCGTCAAGTCACCTTTATTTATACAGCGCTTTTTACAATACAGATTGTTTCAAAGCAGCTTTACAGTGATAAAATATGAAAAGAGTTCTTAATTTAGTTATAAATTATATAATTACTAATATATATATATTATTAGGCAGCATAAATTAGGGCAGCTAATTGTAGTCTTTCTGTTTATTCCGAGGTTAACTGTAATCAGCCGGACCCGGGCCGTATCCAGATCAGATGGAGGACCTGCGCCTGTACACGGCCACAACACATCCCTGAAGTGTCCACTAGACTCTCCCTGTGAAGGCCACATCGACACGACAGCCATCGGCACTGATCCTCAACAAACTCGTCTCCATACGCGCGCGACTTCAACCATAATCTAATGTTCCGATCCAGTCTGACCTCTGACCTGTAATGCTGCCTGAATCATAATCATACACACTCTCAGTTCTCCTCTGGCCAATGAATGAACAGAGTCTGGGTTCTCCCAAGGTTTATTGAGTTTTGGTTCCTTCATTGTTGCCTTTCTTCGTCTTTGTCACCATTGGCTTTTGGCTCGCTTAGTTGGAGACATTTCATTTTATATTTAACAATATTATATTACAACTACACTATTTTCCTGTTATCACTGTAAAGCTGCTTTGAAACACTCTGTATTGTAAAAAGTGCTATATAAATAAAGGTGACTTGACTTGAGATATATATATTATAGAAAAGAAAAGCTCTGAATGGCTGGTACTGTAACTTAAAAACTTAATAGCCAAATTGTCCAGTGAGTGAAAAAGTATATTTCTAACCCTGAACGATAGTGTACCGGTCCGGGCGGGACTCTCCTCATGACAAATGTGTGTGTGAGTGTGTGTGAGCGTGTGTGAGGTGTGTGAGCGTGTGTGAGCGTGGTGAGAGTGTGTGAGCGTGTGTGAGAGTGTGTAAGCGTGTGTGTGAGCATGTGTGTGAGCGTGTGTGTGAGCGTGTGTGGCGTGTGTAAGCATGTGTGTAAGCTGTATGTGAGGTGAGAGTGTTGGTGTGTGGAGTGTGTGGGAGTGTGTGGAGCGTGTGTGTGTAAGCGTTGTGGGGTGAAGCGTGTTGGTGTGTAAGCGTTGTGTGAGCGTGTGGTGTGAGCGGTGTGTGAGGTGTGTGAGCGTGTGTGAGCGTGGTGAGGTGTGTGGAGCGTGTGTGTGTGTGTGCTGTTTTGTGATATATGAGACACAAATGTGTATAATGACATGGCTATTACACTGGTATTACAACTTACACGTGATATATGAGGACATTGCATGAGTCCTCATATTTCAAATAGCTTAAAAAACATAAAAAACAATGTTTTTTTAAATGTTAAAATCCAGCATGTCTCCTGTAAGGGGTAGGTTTAGGGACAGGGGCAGTGTAGGGGGACAGAATATATAGTTTGTCCAGTATAAAAACCATTACGCCTATGGAATGTCCTCATAAGACACAAAAACAAAAAAAAATTACCGAGTAAAAAAAAAAGTAATTTTGTGTGTGAGCGTGTGTAAGCGTGTGTGTGAGCGTGTGTAAGAGCGTGTGTGTAAGCGTGTAAGAGCGTGTGTGTGAGCGTGTGTGTGAGCGTGTGTGTAAGTAGGGCTGTCGCGATAACCATTGCAATACCGCGCTACTGACATGCCAACCGCAGAGGAATGCAAGTAACCGCAGCAACCGCAAACCGCGTTTTCTTTTTTCATAAGGCCACATTTCGTTGTTCGTACCATGTGTATTGAATGTTAAGTAAGTTAATAATGATAACAAGACTGTTTATCATGGTGATTTGTACAGAGGCTTCGTGGATTTGCCTAAACAGACAGTGAATGAGATCGCCTGAGCGCGTGCGATTACCTGCGTCTGTCTTTGAAGTCAAGTCATGTGTATTCGTGAAAAGGTTGCCGTTTCCAAGCAAAGCGAAATATTCGTCATTTCATCCATTTAACGTGTAAGGGTATTTACCATGAATGGCGTCAGTGCTGGTCAGCATTAACTGTTACACAGCGCGAGGAAGCCGTGGGGGAAAGCTGCGAGTCACGCATTGAATCAATGCCATTTGTCTCTATTAAGTGAAGCATTGCTTCAGCTTTGCCCAAAAGTGAAGCATTGCTGGCCAGCTGAGCCTTGAAAAGTGGAGCTCAAAGTAAAAAAATAATTAAACCTTGTTTCATTATATCTATCATTTAAGGAATCCGCTTGTGAGCGTGTGTAAGAGCATGTGTGTAAGCGTGTGTGTGAGCATGTGTGTAAGCGTGTGTGTGTGAGCGTGTGTGTGAGCGTGTGTGAGCGTGTGTGTGTGAGCGTGTGTGTAAGTGTGTGTGAGCGTGTGTAAGTGTGTGTAAGTGTGTGTAACGCACCCTCACAGCCGGGGCAGCACTGCTCGGGTCTGAGCACCGGATGGGCACAGGACGGCACCGGGCAGGAGATTAACACACACATCTCTCGGCCGGCGTGGCAGAAACAGTCCCGGCATCCGTCGTGCCACACGTCTCCCTCCTCCACGCGCCGGCCGCCGGCCGCCAGACAGAAGCCGGAGGAGATCGTGACGGAGGAGACGGTGCTGGACACACTCCTGTGTGTGTCTGAGGACAGACAACAACAACTACACTTAACAATTACACTTTATATTACTAGCATACTCAACATTTGAAGTGGATCAAAACCTTTCATCAAAGTAAAGCATGAATTTTGAGCAATTCCCGTTCTAGTCTTAAGACAACTTTGATGAACTTTTTTGATCCAGTTCAAAAGTTGACTACTGTACTTAAATTTAGAAAACAAAATCTGTAATTCTATCTATATATCTTACAAATAAGTACAGTAAACATGGTACAAAAATACAGCTATTCTATTATGGCATTATCATTTATATCTATTTTACTATCATTGATATACTATCTTGTCTTGGAATTACAGAAATTAATTTCAAAATGTAAGTACAATGTAAAAACTATGTACAGTAGTCAACTTTTGAACTGGATCAAAAAAAGTTCATCAAAGTTGTCTTAAGACTAGAACGGGTATTGTTCAAAATTCATGTATAACTTTGATGAAAGGTTTTGATCCACTTCAAATGTTGACTACTGTACATTGTTTTTTAAATAGATTAAAATAATCTATATTAAAATCTATATATCTTAAAAATAAATTACAGTAAACATGGTAAAAATTACAGCTATTCTATTACGGAAAAACAAAATACTGCAATCAATGTTATTTTGCATTTAAATCATTGATATACTATTATATAGTATTTATTTTTTTATTTCCGATTTTCATTTTAGTAATTTTGTTTTTGTCATTTTTACTTGTTTTTTCAAAATATGGCTGTATAGTTTTTGTTCAATTTTTTTCAGATGTCCTTTTACTACAAGTAAATGTTGCAACAAACTGAAAGTAGATTTTTTATATTTAATTTTATTTCAAATAATACAAATGTTTTTTTTATGGATTTAGTTTTAAAACAGTTTAAAAAAAAATCAGCATAAATTAAAGCCAGTACAACTAAAACTCAATGTATTAATACTTGACCATTTAAATGTCATTAGTACTTTAACCATATTAGTGATATTATCATAGTGTAATATGAACATAATATCCTATTTTAATCTCCTCCTGAAAAAAACATCCTCTAAACGGCTGATATTTTGCCAGTGTCGAGTTTATAATTATGCTCTGGATCAACAGAACTGAATAAAAGTGTGTTTGCTTCCTTTAAGCAGTTTTAGTGATGGTGAAGTTTTCATCTCTCTAAATATTTAAACACTAAAAACTGATCCAGATGTTTGCAAATAGTTTCTCTGAGTTTACGACGTGTGTGTGACCGAACACAGGACGAACACAAGCGCCGACGACCAAAATACACTCCGCAAACACACAATATTTACACAGAGAAACACAATGAGGGCATGAAACTGAGTCGACGCAGTTAAAATAACCTGCCAACAAACCACTTGAGCAAGTCCTCGAGTGAAAATGTGAAAATGACTAGAAATCACATTATTTTTCTCATAATATGTATTGCAGCGTCAGCTCTTTTCCAGAGTGGAAAGAGTAATAAAATATTCTACTCAAGTAAAAGTACTACTACTTCAATGAAATTTTACTTAAGTACAAGTAAAAGTACTGGTCTAAAAATCTACTCAAGTAAAAGTAAAAAGTAGCTCATTTAAAATTTACTCTGAGTAAAAGTGTGGGGAGGTTGTAATGGTATGAGATTTTCACAGTATGATAACGTCTCAGAAAATATCACGGTTTACAGTATTAATCAATTATTAAATAAACTGTATTATTAAATTATGGTTATTCTTATTATCATCAGTTAAAAGGACCGTGAAATTAATGAAACAGGGTTTTTTTGGTTTAACAAATGCTTTTAATTAAAACAAACTTGAAACCATTTGTTTGTTTTGTTTATTAAAAATTCAATAAAACGTCTAATCAATTAAATTCGATAATTGATAATGAATTAGATTAACAACTTATTTTTAACATTATTTATTTATTAAAATGTTTTAGAATAATATTGTCCTATGAAATGTATTTTATTCTGAAAATTAATGTTTCTTTTTATGATTTAATCCAAATATATTATCAAAAACGGTGGTAATTAAATGTAAATTTAAACTTGTGTCCTTTTATTTTTGGGGGGAAGCGCTCCAAAAACAGATTTACTAAATCAAACCATGGACAAAAAATATATTCCTTTAAATAATGTTTAAATAAAATGTATTATTATTGTTGTTATTATTATTATTTTGAGAAGTAGGCTATGTTCTATTGTATGCCTACAATAGTAATATATTTCTGTCATGTCTCCAAGTAAAACCGAACTTTTATTTTGACGGGTTGTAGTGAAGACCAAAAGTGTAAAAAGGTGTTTCAAAGTGTATATGACAATGGTTTTTATCAAATAAAATTATGAAAATGCTCATTAGGCGTTCTCTCAGAGCAGCTCTGGAAATGTTCATGTATGCATATCATCAAATTGTGAGACGCTGAAAACACCATGAACGTCACGCGTACTTGAGTATGTAACTTAGTAGACAAAGCGGCGCAGCTAAGCAGAACAAATATGGTTATATATTTGCAGTATTTTTGTGCTTAAATATTCACAGACCATGTCGCGATTGGATTTATTGCACAGTTTTACTTTCCATGTATTCATCCATCCATTATTTTGCGTGTTTTACGTGACATCTGCGTTAAGTGAATAATTCCATTTTCATGACTGGATTCAGGCTACTGGATTCCGGGATTCCCTCTGCATAACGTAAGTCATTCGGCCTTAATTTATAATCGGGACATACCTTTATCTGCAGGAGGGATGGTGTCCTCCTTTTGCAGCCACTTTGCGTCCACATTTTTTGCAAATTGGATATCTATCCTCGAGGACAACCACGCTTTTTTCCTACAAACTATTTTCATACTGCCCATAATTCGCTTCATAAGAATTCGAGGGCACTTCGCTTTCAGCTTCAGCTGGGTCTGCGACGTCACCTTTCTTGCGCGTTTGTGCTCCCGCCCTTCAACCAATGCAGTAATTTCCGGAGTGTGATTTTTTTTTTTCTCCCTTGTTGTATTGATATTTTTTACTCAGTAACGGATATGATTTCAAATGTAGCGAAGTACAATACTTCAAACAAAACGTACTTAAGTAAAAGTAAAAGTACAGATTTTAAAAACTACTTGAAAAAGTAGAAGTACACAAAAAAACTACTCAATTACGTAACGCGAGTAAATGTAATTCGTTACTTTCCACCTCTGCTCTTTTCTCTCAGTGTCTGAAACGCTTCAGTCTCTCTAAGCCCCGCCTCTCTGAGAGCTGCTCTGCTCTGATTGGTCAGAAAGCAAACGCTTATTATCATATCTGAGTCTCAGCTCTTGATCACAGTGATACGAACAGTAACGATGGCGTGGGTTTTACCGTATCAATCTCAGAAAAGTGGAAAACAGCGTCTTCTCGTCCAAACTCTCCCAGTCTCAGATACACTACAGTGTTTGAGGGCGGAGCTAAGAGACGCTGCTCAGCCAATCAGGACCAGAGGCTGGCATTATGCAAATGAGTTAAAAACCTAAGGTCTATACTTGGGCTGCACAATTAATGGTAAAATAAATAAAAAATAAACAGACTTTCCTGTTCTGTAAGCTCTTCAATTGCACGTGCAAATGCTATTATTTCACGACTTACTAATATATAACGTAACGCCGTTGCATTCTCTTAGTTTCTTTTGCGCTTTATATCGCCTCACTATACATAAAGCGCAAAAGAAACTACGAGAATGCAACGTCGTTACGATATAAATTAATAAGTCGTGAAATAAAAGTAAATATCTATAAATCACGTCACTGGTACGTCATGTGTTCGCTGAGAAGGATTAGCGTGCAGTATAATGTTCATTCTGTTCATCAGGAGCAGTTTCCATATTTCATTAACAGTTCTTATTAGTATTGTGTATCACCAAATACGGTACACTACCGTTCAAAAGTTTGGGGTCGGTAAGATTTTTAATGTTTTTAAAAGAAGTCTCTTCTGCTCACCAAAGCTGCATTTATCTGATTAAAAATGCAAAACAAACCCAGTAATATTGTGAAATATTATTTTAATGTAAATCAGCTGTTTTCTATGTGAATATATAGTAAAGTGTCATTTATTCCTGTGATCAAAGCTGAATTTATCATCATTACTCCAGTCTTCAGTGTCACATGATCCTTCAGAAATCACTATAATATGATGATCTGATGCTCAAGAAACATTTATGATTATTATCAGTGTTGAAAACAGTTTTGCTGCTTCAAATTTTTGTGCAAACCGTGATTAATTTTTTTCAGGATTCTTTGAAAGTTCGAGAGAAAAGCACTTAATTAAAAAATAAATATTTTGCATTATTATAAATGTCTTTACAGTCACTTTTGATCAATTTAATGCGTCCTTTCTGAAGAAAAGTATTAATAAAAAAAAAAAAATTAAATCGTATTGACCTCAAACTTTTGAACGGTAGTGTACAGTGACTCAATCTTACGTTTATCAAGCGACGAGAATACTTTTTGTGCGCAAAAAAAACAAACAGAAATAATGACTTTATTCAAGTATTGATTTCCTTCTCTGTCGGCCTCGAGTGAGTTCTCGTAGTGTAACAGCGCAGCGCTTCTGTGTTATACGTCACACGCAGGCTCACTATTGGCCGACGCTGGTCATGTGTGTGTCTGTCGTACAACACAGAAGCGCTGCGCTGTTACACTACGGGAACTCACTCGAGGCCGACAGAGAAGGAAATCAATACTTGAATAAAGTCGTTATTTTTGTTTGTTCGTCGCTTGATAAACTTAAGATTGAGCCACTGTAGTCACTTGGACTGTTTTAACAATGTCTTTAATAACTTTAGTGACCCAGCTCTCAGATTTAATCACAAATATCTTCATTTGTGTTCCGAAGATGAACGAAAGTCTTACGGGGTTGAACAACATGAGGGAGAGTCATTACTGAAAGATGTTTATATTTTGGGGTGAACTATCGCTTTACGCATTTTCTGGCGCATAATGTGACGTTTGAGAACCTAAAACCCCGTTTCTCCCAGTCGACACGGCAACACATAACGTTTTTAGAAATCTCCACTTTGGCCGGAGTTTTTAGAAATAAAGTTTTCTATGTAAAAACAGAGTTTCATGTAAATGAGAGACCAAACCGCAGGGAAATATCTGCATCTTCCCTTCGTGTAAACGGGGCATAAACCGTGCAGCGCTC